>JAQQSW010024543.1:0-10067 GCA_028646575.1 Pseudocheirus occidentalis | reverse complement strand
TGGGATAGGGAGACCCTCCCTGCCCTACCAGAAAGTAAGAGAGCAGAGCAGGAAAGGGGATTTACAGTGGGATTCCTGTTTTAGGGTTGGGGCAGGGGAAAGATGGGGAGAAAATTTGTAATTCAAAAATGTCATGAAAATGAATGATGTAAACAAGAAAACAAATTAAAAAATTAATGAAAAAAATAAAAAAATTTAAAAAGGAAGGACCTTAGTGTTCAGATACATCTTGCTAAGTGTCTTCAGAATCTTCCTAAGACTATTCAATGGAAGTGACTCAGTTTCTTAGCACGGTGCTGGCTCACTTTCCAGGTTTCACAAGCATAGAACAATGAGATCAGCACAATGACTCTGTAGACTTTTAGTTTGGTATTTATTTTAATATCTCTTCTCTCCCACACTTATATTTGGAGCTTCCCAAACACTGAGCAAGAACTGGCAATGTGTGTGTCAATTTTGTCATCTATATGTACATTCCTGGAAAGTATATATTGCAGGGTTAAAGGAATGTAATATCTTCCCTGTCCATTAATAGGTCTATGTGATCACATGTGTTCCTTTTTCTCTTTGGACATGGGCCATGTTCCCAGGTCCAGAGGCACACAGATATTTCATGGATGTCTTGCTGCTTTGAACGCAGGCCCAGTTCCCAGCTGTGACATATCCTGAGTCACACAGAGCCCATCAGGTGAAAACTACATATATTCAGGGAGATTTATATTTCCTTGGGGGAAGAACTTGCCTAAGGGAAAGCTTGCTTAGGGGAAGGCTTGCTTGCAGAAAGGCTTTCACACCTTTTGCCACTGGGCCAATTAGGCACTGAGTCATGTGGGTTGTGTTGCCTTCTGGCTTTGAACCTATTAGTTGAAAACTATATATACTTGGAGGGTGGTATTTTACTTTGGGGGTCACCCATGGAAAGACTATTTCTGTATGATTTCACCAGATTATACTCTGGGTAGTCATTGTTAAGGAGCACTGCACCTCACCAACACCCCCTTTTTGTGAACTCAGATGTTGATGTTTTTTGATCTGATGATTAGGTATCTATTACTCTGTTTAAACAGTTGGAGCCCTGTCTATTGGATTATACTCACTCCTTTCTACTTATCTGCTTGTGTTATTTAAGTAAAATCTTTAACTACTTTAAAGCTGTCTTTCCTTTAGAAAAACAAATCAAAGAACCTATCCTAGCAGTCCACTGTGTGAGCTAGTGGGTTGCTACTACAATTGTCATGGTAAGTAAACTTATCCACAGCATTTAACATTTCTCCATTTGCTGTAACCAATGGTTCCACAAATGGATGGTGCAGTACTGGTTAGTGGAGAAGCTGTTTCCTTGGTGTTAATTGTTAGGTCAAAATTAGCACCATCAACCAATAATCAATCCATATTTCTTTCATTTC
The DNA here is from genome assembly GCA_028646575.1 of Pseudocheirus occidentalis. Lineage (NCBI taxonomy): Eukaryota > Metazoa > Chordata > Mammalia > Diprotodontia > Pseudocheiridae > Pseudocheirus > Pseudocheirus occidentalis. Next base: position 8,661 of record JAQQSW010024543.1, on the reverse strand, counting down.
ATACTCAGAGATTGTATTAAGTGAACAATCATCTGCGAATAGAAAGTTGTACACCAATTCTCCCTTCACTTTAGTCTTGGCTTGTAGCTTTTTGAAATTAAATATTTTTTTTCATTCTAATTTAAGACATCTGACAATATTGCTCAAAACAACATACTAAAAAGCATGGGAGAGCTCAAGAGTTTTCTGGGAAGATAGTAGAGTAGGTCAGAAAATTCCAAGCTTTAAAGATTTTCCCCCATAAAAGAGTTAAAATAACACCTTAGGGTGAACAAAGTGTGGGTGGATATAAATAAGAATATGGGCACAATCCCTGCCTTCCTGGAACAATTTGAGAAGATTAGAAGAATAATTCTGGAATGAAGTTTGATCTCTGGGAAAAGTAAATGCCTCCAGGCTAGGTTTCATTTTAACCATAAGAGGGAAGTCCTAGGGTTAGTTAGAGTGAGAAGCTGCTTTGGCTCCATCCACAGGAACTTTTGCCCCTGTGATAGTGAGGGGACTTGTGTTTCTGAGCCTGGGGAATACTGAGGGAACCTCTGCTGATAATCAATGCCAGATCCAGCTGTGCTGTGAAAAGGCAAGGGAGAAAAGGAACCAGCACATGCCCAGTGATAGCAGAAGCAGTGGGGCAGAAAGCCACTGACTGCACACACTTACAGGACGTTGGAGGTTTGGCTTTGGCTCTAGACTAGAGGAGAAAACTGAAAATCTCAGGCAAGAGGCACCATTTCCTATACCCCAGGACTAGAGGTGATTACAGAAATTAAGCTATTACCACAAAACAATGTACAGGCAAAATAGAAAAAATCCAGTCACAGAAAGTTAATATGGGAATAGAGATTACTGGGGTTAATCTTCAGAAGAGGATATTGAAGTAAAGAAACCCTCAAACAATAATGTCAAATGGTCACTACAATGGTAATGAAATTTGAAGATCCCTTTGTATTAGAAAGCTAAGAGGTACTTAGCACCTAGTTTCAAATTAAGCCTCCATTAAAGAAACAGGTGTGAATACTTGTTGCTGACTAACAGGAAGGGGCTGAACAGGGAGGAGCTACACCATATTTAAGTAAAAGTACAAGCTGGAAAATCAGAACTTCTTGGGATGAGCACCTGAAGGCTGGGCTGCTGCTACTGGACAGGAACTTCCATGGAGAAAGTGATTTTGATTTTGAGAATGGGAGAAAATGATTTTAATTTTGAGAACAGAGCTGTTGAAGACTTCCAAGAGCCAGACATAACTGCTGAGGACTTCTGAGGGCCAGCTGGAGCTGCTAGAGAAAACATGACTGTGGTGTCAGTACTTTGTGGCTCTGTTAAGTTTTCTCTTCCAAGGAACAGAAGCTGTGAGGGATTAAGGTATACGGGATACTGTGAGATTCAATACAGAGTAGGAGCTTCACAAAGAGTTGTATAAGGAGCTGGGAGATGTCTGCCTTTGGACTCAGGTAGCAGTTGGTTAGATTCAGGAAGGAGCTAGAACCATTGATGAGGAATTATGTAAGCTGAAAGCCTGCCCTGAGTCAAAATGAAAAAACCTCTCTGATGGTACTGAGTAGTGACTAATGAAATTGTGATTTACTTGTGACTGAGGGATGGATAGCCTGTGTATTTTCCACTACCCCTTAAGAAGGTACTGAGTAGTGACTAATGACTGAGTAGTGACTGATGATGGAATAGTGACTGATGATGGAATAGTGACTGATGACTGAATAGTGACTGATTTACAACTTAGTGTGCCCCATGGGTAGAGGCCTTTGACCTTTTGTATCTTATGATTTAATGGTGGAGTTACTAAGTGATGGATTGACTAAATGATTGAACTTTGTTCAAAACTATGTGACCATTCTGGTGAAAACTGTTTGGCTATTGTAGTGATAAGTTGTTGAGTTGTGACGTGGCAAATGCTGTATTTTGATTTTCTGTGATAAGTTGTAACATCGTGGTTGGTGTACCTTGATTTTCTGTGAATGTTTTGCTCTGATTTGTTATTGAATAAATAGTTTGCTATGCTATGTAATCAGAACCTTGAAAGCTGTTCATGTGTAGCTTTACATGCTTATGTGGGCTAATGGTCCCAGCTCCCTCCCAAATCTAACCAACAGCCACCTTGGTGGCAGTTTCTATTCCTGGGAAGAGAAAACTTAACAGGGCCACAGACAGGCAAAGTATTGACACCACAGTCATGCTTCCTCAGGCAGCTCCAGCTGGCCCTTGGAAATCCTAGCAGCTCTGGCTGGCTGTTGAAAGCCTTTAACAACTCTGTTCTCACAATCAAAATCACTTTCTCCCATTCTCAAAATCAGAATAACTTTCTCCATGGAGGTTCCAGTCCAGTAGCAGCAGCCCAGCCTTCATGTGCTCACCCCAATAAGTTCTTACTTTGCAGCTTGCTCTCTTTCTTAAAAACAGTATAGATCCTCCCTGTTTAGCCCCTTCTTCTTACCTCAGCAACAGGAAACAGCAGCAGCAAACCTTCTGTTTCTTTAACAGAGGCTTAATTTGAACCTAGGTTCTAAGTACCTCTTAGCTTTCCAATACAAAGGGATCTTCAAATTTCATTACTATTAGAGTCACCTGCTCAAAAAGAATTTATAGATCTTAAAAAAAACTTAAAAAAAACCCTTTAAACTCAAATAACGAAGATGGAGGAAAAACTTTAAAAAAGTGTCAGAGTAATCCAAGAAAAACAAGAAAGTTCTGAAAGGAAATTAGAAAAAAAATAGAAAAGGAGATCCAGAATCTTTTTCTCTCTCTCTTTTTAAATAAATTTTGTTTATTTTTAGTTTACAAGATTCATTTCCACAAGATTTTAAGTTACCAATATCTCTCAATCCTTCCCCTACATACCACCCTAAAGCAGAGATCCTACTGAATGCCACCTCCCCCAATCTGCTCTTTCTCTTACATCCTCCCCCAAACCCACTCTGACTTTCCAGTCAGGCAAGATGGATCTCTATATCCCAGTGCCTGTATATCTTATTTCCCAGTTGCATGTAAAAGATTAATAATAATAATTATATGTTTTTAATATTTGATTTTAAAACTTTGAATTTCAGATTTTTTCCCTTCTTCTTTATCACCCACCCTTAATGGGAGGATAAACAATTCAATTTAGGTTGCACACGTGTAGTTGCACAAAACATTTCCATAATGGATATATTGTGAAAGACTGACTATATTTCCCTCCATCCTATCCTGCCCCCCACTTGTTGTATGTTCTACTTTGACCCTGTCCCTTTTCAAAAGTGTGTACTTCTAACTACACTGCCCTCCCAATCTGCCATCCCTTCTCTCGTCCCACCTCTTATCCCCTTCCCCTCTACTTTCCTGTAAGGTAGGATACCCAATTCAGTGTGTATGTCATTCCTTCCTTAAGCCAAATTCAGTTAGAGTAAGGTTGGCCCATTCCCTTTTGTCTTCCTGTTCTTCCCCTCCCTTGTAACAGTTTTCCCTTGCCTCTTTTATATGAGATAATTTACCCTATTTTGTCTCTCCTTATCTCCTCTCATTATATTTCCTCTCTCACCTCTTAATTTTATTTTTTAAATATCATCCCTTCCTATTCAATTGATCCTGTGCCTTCTGTCTACACACACACACAGACACACATATGTATTCATATGCACATAAACCCTCCTATATAGACATGCACACACACATATATGTATGTATGTATGTATATACTCATACACACACATTTATGTTCCCTTCCACTATACTCATACTGAGAAAAGTTTCATAAGTTACAGTGATCATTTTTCCATTTTAGGAAGGTAAATAGTTCAACATTGATAAGTTCCTTATGATTTTTCCCCTGTTTCCCTTCTCATGCTTCTCTTCCTTCTTGTATTTGAATGTCAGATTTTCTGTTCAACTCTGGCTTTTTCATCAAGAATTATTGAAAGTCCTCTATTTCAATTAATGACCATATTTCCCCCTGAAACATTATACTCAGTTTTGCTGGGTAGGTGATTTTTTTATTTTAATTCCAGTTCCTTTGACCCCTGGAATATCATAATACAAGCCCTTCATTCCCTTAATGTAGAAGCTGCTAGATCTTGTGTTATCCTGATTGTGTTTCCCCAATATTCAAATTGTTTCTTCTTGGCTGCTTGTAATATTTTCTCCTTGATTTGGGAACTCTGGAACCTGACTATAATATTCCTATGGGTTTTCTTTTAGGAATCTTTTTCTACAGGTGATCAGTGAACTCTTTCTATTTTTATTTTGTCTTCTGGCTCTAAAATATTAGGGCAGTTTTGCTTGAGAATTACTTGAAGGATGATTCCTAGGTTCTTTTTTTTATCATGGCTTTCAGGTAGTCCAATAATTTTTAAATTGTCTCTCCTGGATCCATTTTCCAAGCCACTGATTTTTCTAATGGGATATTTCACATTGCCTCCTATTTTTTCATTTGTTTGGATCTGTTTAATACTATCTTGATTTCTCATAAAGTCATTAGCTTCCATTTGCTCCAATCTAATTCAGAAGGAATTATTCTCCTCAGTGAGCTCTTGAAATTCATGTTCCATCTGGCAAATTTGGCTTTTTAAGGTATTCTTCTTATTGATTTTTTGGGCCTCTTTTGCCATTTGAGTTAATTTATTTTTTAAGGTGTTATTTTCTTCAGTCAGGTTGTTGACTCTCTTTTTGTGATTTTCTTGCATCATTCTCATTTCACTTACCAGTTTTTCCTCTGCTTCTCTTACTTGATTTTTAAAATCCGTAAGGTCCGCCATGGCCTGTAACTAGTTCATATTTTTCTTGGAAGCTTTTGGTGCAGGAGTTCTGACTGTGTTGTCTTCCTCCCATTCCATGCTTTGAATCTTTTTGTCCCCAAAAAATGAATGTAAAGTTTGATTGCTGTGCTTGCTTTGCTTACTTTGCTTGCTTATTATGTTGTCAATCATTTACTTGACTTTTGAGCTCTTTGCCACAATAGAACTCTGCTCCCAGAGAGGAGAGGTTTGTCTCACTATACTGTGTAATCAGCACTTTAAAAGCTGTTCATGGTAGCGTTCTTTTGGGAAGCTGCTTGTGCATGGCTTTACTGTCCCAAATAGCTGGGGTTTCCACAGCTGCTAGAGGTATTAGTTGGGTGTACTCTCTACAGCCCCCATAACCTCTGGCTCACTCTAGGACCTCCACAACAATCAGACAACAATCCTAATCCAAGCAGGTAAAAACAGGAATGATTACCCTCTGAATGGTCACTTGGTCCCTCTACAGACATCAGGCCAGGAGTTCTGAAGCAGCCACGTGGAGGTGGCTGAATGGCTGCAGTGCCTCTACTGCTTCTTGCCTTCTCACTCTGGGGGCAGTGGTCCCCCGTTCCCACCAAGTCCACACTGACCTTTTACTTTGTCTTTGGCATTTATGCATTGATAATTTTGGAAACTGCCACAGCTACTGGTAATCCATTCTCCCAACATCAGCTCAAACCACTGCTGGTCGGGGCCACCTGGGACTAAAACTGTGGGTTCACATGGGGCTGGGATTGGCTCCCAGCAAGCTGCAATGGACGTTTCCTGTTCCCTTTGCCAGGCTGCCTTCAGCAGGAGATTTGTTTCTCTCTGTCACTTTGTGGGTTCTGTAGCTCTAAAGTTTTTTTAGAGTCATATTTTATTGGTATTTGAGGTGGTTATGGGGGAAGCTCATGGAATTTTCCTGCTTCTATGCCACTATCTTGGCTCCACCCCCCTGGAATTCAAGATCTGGAATCTTAAGGAAGAAAATGACAGTTAAAATTAGAATTGGCCAAAATGAAGCCTGTGAAATTATAAGAGATCAAGAAATAATTCCACAAAGTATGAATAATGAAAAAATAGATGAGAAGGTGAAACACCTTATAAGAAAAAACAACAGATTTGGAGAAGAAGTCAAGGAGAGAAAATATAAAAATAATTGGACTACCTGAAAGTTACAATAAAAAAAGAATCTTGATACAATAATATAAGAAACAATTAACAAGGGGAAAGTAGAAATAGAAAAAAGCCCATTGATCACCACTTAAAAGAGATCCTATGAGGAAAACTCATAGGAATATTATAGTCAAATTCTAAAACCACCATCTCAGGAATAAAATATTAAAAGTATCAAGATTAAAATAATTCAAATATGATGGTGCCACAATTAGAATTACCCAAAACCCAGCAGCAGAGACATTAAAGGACTGCAGGTTTTGGAACGCAACATATCAAAGCGTAAAAAAACTGGGGCTCAGACCAAAACTACTGTACCCTGCAAAGTTAAGTATTATCCTGAAAGAAAAAAAATGACAGTGGATAAACTCCAAGACTGTCAAAACTTCTTTTAAAAAGTCCTGAACTTAATAGAAGATTTGACATACTGAGAACTGAGAGAAATGTAAGGAACATACGAAAGGCTGATTATGAGGGATTCATATGGGCAGACTATTTACTTTTTATATATGTAAAATGTATATCTGAGATTCTTATTAATAATTGGGTAGTTCATAAGAAAGATTGGATAAACCAAGTACAATATGAATTTTCAATGTTAAACCATTTAGGAACAGCTAAAACAAGTAATTATTTTATACAAATGAGATGAAAGAGGAAGAATTGATACAGGGGGATTAGGTGGGGGAGAAAAGCTTGTAGTTCTAGTAACCTATTTTATCAGGAATGGGTTTAAGAGCAAACAATACATACATATTTAAAAGAATATAAAAAGTCTTCTAAATTCAGAAGAAATAAAATGGTAGGGACATAGGAAGGGGGAAGAGAATAAGGAGAGGGGAGAATGAGGGAATGGATAAAAGGGCATATAGAAGAGCATTTAAATTTATGGGAAAGTGAGAATAGGGAAGGGATCCTTGGAAGGTGTTAGGCAAGTGATAGGAGGACAAGGTAGTGGGTGAAGATAGGAAACAAGAGACATACAAACATAAAAACAAAGAACAGGTACAGAATATGTTTGGGAAGTATATGTCTATATCTATCTATCTATCTACCTATCTATCTATCTATCTATCTATCTATCTATCTATCTATCTATGTGTATATATAATATATATGTACGTATATGTGTGTGTCTCTGTGTGTGTCTGTGTGTGTATGTGTTTGTATATATCTATAGCTGTAAAGAAACATATCTAAACATTATTGTTGCCTTACCAGGGTGGGGCGGGGAGGGGAACAAAGTAAAAAAGTACACAGCAGAGAACAAAAGAAAACTTACAAGGAAGCAGAGAAAAGATGGACAATTCTCAACACAACATATATTATTTCTCATATAGGCTTTCTTGAAATGAAAATTTATTTTTACCTATTTTGAATCCTCTCTTATGTTCTGCTATGCACACAGTATGTTTTCCCCTCTTTTCTTTGTATTTAATTTCCAATATTTAAGTTAATGATATGTTTTTTTCTCTATTCTGTATTTATGTTCTTGTCCTTGAGTCTAAAATAAAATTTAAAAAAATATGGCACAAAGCACACAGTTCTGCTTTACTCCATTCGTGACTGGGGAAGTGTGAGAGCATTATCTATTATTCATTCATTATCCATTATCCATGCAAGCCTGCCATCATGAAAATGGTTCAAGGAAGTTCTCTGAGCAACCAGATTTTCCCGTGATCTTCCACAAGCCCTCGAATCTGACAGTATCAAAGGCCTTGATCAGATTGATGAATGTTGTATACAGATCCCTCTTCCACTCCTGGCATTTCTCCTGGAGTTATTGGGAAACAAACACTGTATCAGATGTCTCTGCCCTTTCTGAAATCACATTGGCTTTTAAGTAGATTACTATCTTCTAGGTGAAGGATCAGTGAGGATTCTGGGAAGTACCTTGCCATGCATGACTAAGAGATAGGACCCTTTCCCCACACTAGTGATTGTCACAGGACAATCTGTTTCCTTTTCCTTTATACAAATGAACAACAGGGGCATCCTTGAACTCCTGTGAGATAACCTCCTCCATAGAATTGAGAAGATTTCAGTCAACTTCTGTAAGAGTAGTGTACTTCCTGCTTTTTATATTTCAGCTGAAATAGAATCAGCTCCATAAGAGTAGCCCAATGACTTTCAAAACCTCTTCTTCAGTTGGAAGTTTGGATAGAGTGGGATTGACTTCGATAACCTGACAACCTGAGGTATATGATCATTGGCTTTAGCGTTAATCAACAACAGTTTTTTGAGAACACTGTGAAAGTGAAAAATCCATCTCTAGGATCATGTCCTTATCACTAGTCAATGTGACTCCATCACAGTTGAGTAAATGTTTGACTGATAAACAGCCTTCAGAAAATCATAGAAGCTCTTTGGGTTGTTACTATCAGCACAAAACTAATTTCTTCTTCCTTATTGAGCCAAAAGTCTTGCATTTCTCTAAGCTTTGTTTACACTTTGCTTTGGAGGAAGCTTCTTAGAGACAAACTATCTTACTAGCAACCCCTTAGGAGTTCTCAGTTTTTTTTAATAGCTTCTGAATTTCCCCACTATTTTCACCAAACCAATTCTGATGTCCGTGAGTATTCTCACCCACAGTCCTTTACACCAAATCTCTGAAAACTACCCACTCCTTTTCTGCCCTACTGTTGCCAATCATGTATTGACCCAACTTTCCTTCTAAGTTAGCAATAAACTATTCATCTTCAGAGATGTACTCTGGTCTATTGACATCAAGTCT
>JAQQSW010024542.1:0-10067 GCA_028646575.1 Pseudocheirus occidentalis | reverse complement strand
TCTGTCTTGTGGAGAGTCTTGGAGCTTGAAAATCTGTTTAGTGTCCCATTCTATGAGTTTTTCAGCGTGTCCGTGTGGGAGCTGTGGTCCTCCGCTGCTTCTAAGCTGCCATCTTGGCTCCGCCCCCACTTTCAAACATTGTTGATGAAAATAGCAGATCTGAACAGAAAATTTGACTTTCAAATATAAGAATCAAGAGAAGAATTAAACAAAAAAGAAATTATGTCTATATCTATATCTATACTTATGTATATATAGAATGAGGGTGCAAGGAGAGTTGAATATAAAGGAATGATATCTAAAAATAAAATTAAGGGATGATTAAGTAAGGCAAAAGAAAGCTGTTACAATGGAGGAGAAGAGCAGGGAGAAAGGGAATGAGTCAACCTTACTTTCATTGGTCTTGGCTTAAGGAGACAATAACAAACACTTGTAAAGCCAAGCATGAGCAGATTTTGAGAGGACTGTTACAGTGAATAGCTCTAAGGTTCTGATCACATAGTATAGTGAACTCTCTTTTTATTCAGCGGTAAACTAAAGCAAAACATTTACAGAAACCAACGTACAACTCACGGTGATATAACACAACAACTTATCACTAAAATAGCCACATAGTTTTCACTTAAAGTGGCCACATAGTTTTAAACAAAAGATATCATTCAGTAAATCCTTAACCCAATCATCCTTAAGGATCAATCCTCCTTAAGGAACACAAAGTACAAAGTCTATGTTTTCCCACCCTTAGATCACATTGTCTTAATCTCTCAGTCAAAAAGTCTTCTTTCTTCTTGATTGAAGATTAGTTTCCAGTTATTCTTAAGGGGGTACAAGGAAAAGAGTATAAAGTTCTCTCACCCCTATATCACAGTAAACCATGATCTTGTAAGTCAACACTAAGTACCCAGGGAGAGGTCTTTTCATCTTGGCTCAAGACTGGCTCCTGAGTTCCATGGTTCTTCTTCCATGGGTCCAGCTCTCTGACTTCACAGGAAGGCAGCTCTCAGCTCCTCATCCAGCTCCTCTTCCAGTTCCTTTTCCAGTTTCCATTCTATATTGAAGCTCACAGTTTCCAGTCCACCTCAAATCCTTCACTGTTACTGTTTCTGGGAAGACAAGGTTTAACAAAACCACAACAACATTCATACACAATTCTGCCACTATCATCAATTTACTATCTGCATGTGAAATCAGCACAGAGCCATAAACACATTGTCAGAATAGTCCCAGCTCCTCTGAAACCCTCCTCCAGGACTTCTGTAAACAGACAAGAAAATCCTCTTTCAGGGCTTCCAGTAAGGTCCCAGGGCTTCTGTACAAAGTATCACAAACACAACAGAACAGAGTGCCTGGCTTTCACAACTATTCCCTTTCTCAGTTCTGCTCTATCCAAGCTGTGCTCCTCCTTATTTACGGTGGTTCTCCTTCCTGTTCTGCCCCTTCCTGTTGCATCAGCAAGTTCCTTCCACCTTCATATCACAAGGGACTCAAACAAGGTATTAAATGCTTAAGTAGTTGAAATAAGCCACTAAGTACTTCTTTGCTTTCTATTACAACTGTCAGTTGGGTATCATACCCTACAGGAAAGTAGGGGGAAAGGGGATAAGATGGAGAGAGATAGAAGGGAGGGAAGATTGGGGGAGGGGGTAGTCAGAAGTAAACAGTTTTGAAAAGGGACATGATCAAAGGAGAAAATAGAATAAATGGGGGTGATAGGATGGAGGGAAACATAGTCTTTCACAATATAAGTACTATGGGTATATTTTGCATAACTACACATGTATAACCTCCATTGAATTGCTTGTCTTTTCGATGGAATGGACAAGGAGGGAAGAAGGGACAAAATCTGGAACTCAAAGTTTTAAAAACATGTTTTAGCATGCAATTGGGAAAGAAGATATACAGGCAATGGGGTATATAGAACTCTATCTTGCCCTAAAGAAAGTAAAGGAAAAGGGGGCAAGATGAGGGAAGATGGAGGAATAGAAGGGAGGGTAGACTGGGCAAAGGGGTAATCAGTATACATGCCATCTTGGGGTAGGGTGTAGGGGAGAGATGGGGAGAAAATTTGGAATTCAAAATCTTGTGGAAATGAATGTTAAAAACTAAAAATAAATACATTTTTGGAAAAAGTTCATAGACTACAGATTAATAATTCTTACTTTATAAGATTTGGATAAAAAGAATATAATGATTTTGGGAAGAATTTGCAAGCACTGTTAAGATTTGATGTAATGGGGCACATGTAGAATAAAAGTGTAATAATTTTCAAGAGGGACAGATATGCTTGGAGTCATGAAGACTCCTCTTCCTGTGTTCAAATCCATTCTCAGACACATTGCTATGTGACTCTGGAAAAGTTACTTAATCCTGTTTACCTCAGTTCCTTCATTTGTAAAATGGGCTGGAGAAAGAAATGGCAAACCACTCCAGTATCTTTGCCAAGAAATACCCCCGATGGGAGTGATGAAGAGTTGGACATGACTGAAGAACAACTAAAGAAACACAGATGTGATATAAAGGGCAATGTGTCAAGTACCTAGACAGCTGCACCTGAGGTGGGAGAAACACTGGATAATGCTAAAGATAAATGATATGCTGTACAAGTGTAGTACAGACAGTCCAACCAGATGGAGAAAACAGATGGTGAAAACTCGATACAAATCACAACACTGACAGACAAGATGGGGTGCTGATGAACAGCTCCAACTATTGCAACTATACAATTGCTAGAAGCCTCCTCTCACTAAAAGTAGAGATATGTAATATTCCTATCTTGTCTTGCTGATGAGTTCATCACTAGAAGGGAGATAAAGGAATAAGAAAAACGGATACTCTGTACCTAAACCTCACCAAGAAGACCTAACAGATGATGCAGAAATGATGATCCCTTCATAAAAAAAGTGAGTATAGCATTGTGGAGTTTAGGATAGTTCACAGAGAGAACCTTTGGCAGAGTTAGATATGTGTCTTTAGAAAAAACAGATTTCAAAGAGGTCAGAGACAGGGGAGGTTTGATTGCATAGCGTCAAACTCTATAAAGAAAAATGATAAATACTCTAAAAACAAAATTATGCATCAATTAGATGCATATAAATCACCAACATTTTTATATGTAACAAAACCCAACAAAAAGACCTAGAAAGAGAAATGTCATTCAAAATCAACACAGAAATTATGAAATATCTGGGAGTATACTACCAAGGTTCACCCAGAGACAATATGAATCCAACTGTCACTGCCTGCAGAAAAACAGATAAATATAAATAATTTTGGAAATATTAATTTCTCATGTTTAGGTTGAGTCAATTAATACAAATGATAATACTACCTAAATTTATTTATTTTCTACAATATCAAACTAAAATAATATTTTATAGAACTAGAAAAAAATCATAACTACATCCATATTGAGGAACAAATGGTTAAGAATCTCAAGGGTAATAAAGGAAGGGTATATAAAAGTATCAGATTTCAAACTATATTACAAAGCAACAATCATAAAAATGATTTGAGGGAGAGACTGAGCAGTGGAACAGAGTAGGTTTACAGCATATAAAAGCAAACGCACAAAGTAGAATAGTATTTGATAAACTTGGATAGTCTTTGATAAATACTAAAAGAATGATTAACTCTTTGACAAATATTGTTGGGAAAGCTGGCTATCAGTCTGGAACAAATAGTGTTCACACTACATACCAAGATAAGGTGGCACAATGGATAGAGTGGTAAGCCTAGAGAAAGGAGGACCTGAGTTCAAATGAGGCTTCAGACGCTTACTAGCTGTTTGACCTTGGGCACATCACAACCTCTGCTTACCTTAGTTTCCTCATCTCTAAAATAAGGGTAAGAATAGCACTTACCTCCCAGGAATGTTTTAAAGATACAACGAGATAATATTTGTAAAGTGTTTGTGATTCTTAAAGTGTTATATAAATGCTATTTTAAAATTATTAATATAAACTCTAAATGATTGTATGGACTAGATATCAATGGTCATATCATAAACAAATTGGAGGTGCAAGGAAGAAATTATCTTTCTGAACTATGGGTACTGGAAACATTCATAACTAAACTAGTGATAGATTCACACAAGATAAAATGGACAATCATGTAAAATGAATAATTTTTTTGCATAAACATCTTAAAATTAAAAGATAAAATGGTAACTAGAAAAAAATCATTGCACTATTTCTTTGAAAATGTCTCTCATTTATATGTATGGAACTTATGGGACTAAGAGTCTGTCTTCAGTAGGCAAATAGTCTAAGCATATGAACAGGCAGTTTTCAAAGGGAGAAATCCAAGCTATCTAAGACTTCATGAAAAAAAATTCTGAATCACTAATAATTAGAGAAATGTCAATTAAGGCAACACAAAATTTTCATGTCAAACCTAATCAGAGTTGTCAAAAATTATAAAGATGAAAATGATAACAGTTTGAGGGTCTGTGGGAAAACAGGTATGATAACGTTATGTTGTTGTCACTGAAAATTGGTCCAGCCATTCGGAAAATTTGATTAAAAATTGATTTGTGACCCCAAAGTTATTAAAATGTGCATACCTTTTGAACCATCTGTACCATTACTAGGATTATACACCAAAGATATAAAAGGAGTACAGGGATAGAAATGTATGAAGATAATTATAGTAGCCCTTTTTGTAGTAGGTAAAAATCAGAAAATAAGGCATACCCTTCTAAGAAGTGACTACAAATAGGCAATATGAATATAAAGGAATATTATTGTGAATAGACTAATAGAACAATTTATATAATGATAACAATGTCATCAAGAAAAACAAGTTTAAAAGATTTTAAAAGTCTAATCAGTGCAGTGATAAACCTTGAGTGCACTAGAAGAAAGATGAAATCTTTTCATAGAGAGAGGATGAACTTAAAAACAAGAAAGTGGCCTGCTGTTTTGGACACAGCCAATGTGGGAATTTGCTATGTTGGACTATACAGTTACGTATTGAAGCCTTTATGTTACTTATTATTTTTGTAATTCGTTTGGTGGTGGGTGACTATTGTGTAGAAAAGATGAATAAAATTTGAAAATTTTATATCCTCATGGTACAATTGTGAATGATCTACATGAGGAAAAAAAGAGACAGTTAAAGGGATGTGGTGCAAGCTCTCCGAGGACCTTCAATTTTTTAAGAGTAGCATGTAATGGAAGCAGAGACATGTCACCAAAGAAAACTTGTTAGAAAAAATTCAGGAAGGCAAGTTTGCAAATTAGCTGATGCTCATACAAAGCTTAAAGACAACAAAAGGAATTTTTGTATTTTTTTTAAAGGGAAATGAAAAGGACTTTGTTTCCTGTTTGGAAACTAGGATACCATTGACAGTTGTATGGAAAGTAGTGTGACCAATGGCAAAGGTCAATGGCGAAAAAACCGACCTACTTATTTTGCTTTAATTAAGCAAATGATTAGCAAATATTTAGGTTGTAAAGGGTAGAACAAAAATGGTTAAGATTCCCAAGATACATCATGAGATAGAAAGAGAGAACATTTAGATGCTGCTATTTCACCTCTCCTAACCAGGATATATACCTCAAGATATTTTAAGAGTATAAAGTTGCAATTGATTATCTGCTAATTGTGTTTGTTGAGAAATAGAGGAGAAAGAAATAAGTGCTAAAAGAATGGAACTAGGTAAACGTCATCCTGACATTGAAAAAGAGGGGAAAAAAGACTTTAAACTCTATTCCATTGTAGCTGGTGCTAATCTCTGGAAAAATTCAGTAGCAGAGAGAGGCAGCTTAGCCTAGTGGATAGAGGCAAACCTAAGGATAGAGGAAACCTAAGGATCAAGTGTCATCTTCGATGCACACTAGCTATGTAACCCTGGACAAATCACTTATCTTAGTGCTACAGATAATGGCCTAAGAATCTAAGACAGAGAGTTGTTCATTCTCATTGACGAAGGGAGTTTTACACTGAAAGTTCTTTGTATTGATGAGATCATAGGTTTAGACACTTTGAAGATCTGATATAAAATATTAAATAAACAGTTTGTAAAATAAAGATTTTAATAACTTTTGGATTGCAGATCAATTATAAAGTTATAAAGACCCAGAGCCAGCTTAAGTTAATTAAGAATGACTCTTCTTAGACTAACCTAACTTTCCTTTTTGGGCAGAGTAAAATGATTGGTAGATATGGAGGATGTTATAGACATAGTATACTTAGATGTTCCCAAGTCTTTCAGGATATCCTTGTGGGTGAGATGTAGAAATGTGGAATGTATAAAGTTAGGTGAATTTATAATTGGTTGAATGGTTACAACTAAAAAGTATCAGTTAATGCATCAATATCATCCTAGAGGTAAGTTTCTTGTGGAGTGTTCTGCTCTTGACCTTCTTCTAAGTCAACAATTTTCTAACCATTGGGATTGCATGGTAACGGAATGAGTTACTTCATAAGAGTGAATTTCCTGTCACAGAAAGTATGGAAATACAGACTGGATAGGCAGTTTGTAGAGATATCATAAAGGGGATTCTTGGATCAGGTGAATGAGACAGGGAATTCAGAAAAGCCAGTTTTGGGGGAAATATTGTTTCAGTTTGGGGGATGTTGAATTTGAGTTATAGGAATCAAATGGTAGATGTGAACTTTTGGCAACCAGTTGCTCAACTAAAGAGGACTCACAGCTAACTAGCCTCCATAGCAAACTGTCCCCTCTACATTAAATTTACTTCTACTGTCACCATGTAGATATAATTTAGGCTTCTCCCTAGTGTTTTTCTCCCTGGCCTGTTTATATGCTCAAGGAGGGCATATTTGCTTAAATCTGAGCCACACCCAGTGTACAATAACTTCCCCATTTAGCTGACTTGCTGTTGCAAAATTAAAATTCCCTGTATATTGTTGGATGACATTCTTCCCTTGCTGATTGCTTTTCATTGATATAGACAGATCAAACACTCAAAGCCTTCAACCAAAACACAAATATCCAATTGTGCAGGTCTAGTCTGGGTTACGACTGGTATTCTTGACAACTGGGCCTGAGTTGGATCCAGGGGTCATATGCATTTTGCATTCCTGACTTGTGAATAATGAACCTTTACTTCTAAACCTTTAGGTGTTTAGTGTATTTTTCCAATCAAAACTCCTGTGGAAGAGCCAGCATCGTCCTCATCTCATCCAACCCCAGAACCTTGACCTTTCCTTCTGCCATGATAGGCTCTGGTAAGTGAGTTTTTGTTTAATCTTGCCTGGAACCAGGTTTCCATGACACTGTCCATTCATCTCTACCCTCTGTCACTTACCTCCCCTCTTCTCCACTACTCCCTCCTTTTCCAGTCTTCCTTTATGTGTTTACCTTCACTAAAATTTACAGACCTGGAGGGCAAGGCTGTTTTGCTTGTTATTATTTATAAATTTATAACTTAGAAAAGTGGCTGGCAGAGAGTAAGGGTCCTCAGTTAGGGTGCTGATGAACTCATGAATGCAGAAGGGTTTGTAGCTGCTATTTCTATTTTAATAGCAGTTACCTGTAGAAAATGTCCGAATCCACAACACTGACTCTAATGACAGGATTTTCAGGTTGGAGGAGTCATGTGGGAGAAATTTTATTTTGGCAAGAATTATTTCCAGGGCTCTTGAAAATTAGAGGTAGGTGGGTAGTACAGTAACTAGAACACTGGACCTAGATTCAAAAAGAATCAGCCTCAGATCCTTATTAGCTATATGAGCCCATGTAAGTCTTAACCTCAATTTCCCTCTCATTACTCAACTGTAAAAAGGGAATAGTAAAAGCAGAATAATAACAGCACTTACCTTGCATGAGATATTTGTAAAACACTTAGCACAGTGCTTGATATACACTAGCCATTAACTATACAATAGCTTATTCCTCTTATTTCCCCATTCCCCTCAAATCACATGTGGGTGGCTCTCTATTCTACATATGTCTATAGTCAGTGCTGACCAAGAGTCAGGTCCCAGAGGAGCTAATTCTTGGTAAGGTTTTAACCCTGTTCCATTTCTCTGATGGATGCTTCTAAGCAGCAGTCAGAGATCATTTAGCTAATACTTGGAACTTAGAGTAGTTAGCAGATTATGAGGCTAATGCATAGCATAGTTCTTAAGTACTGTCTCATTAATCACCTACATGGGTAAATATTTGTAATTACACTTGTTCATTATCTCAATGATCAGAAAGTTATTCTTGTTTGTTTGTTGAACAAATAGCTACTCATTTACTTAGGCCTTTCCTTAAATTGGCAATTAGAAGGTCTTCCTACTGGATAACTTTTGCCCTGTTAGCTTTTTCCTTCCAGCTCCTTTCAGCAACTCTTGCAAACTGATATGGAATAAATTTAAATTAACTTAATTGAGTTAGTTTTTATTAAAGTTATAGAACTCTGGATAATTAAGTCATGAACAATAAACTGCATGAGATCCTAGTAGGGGAAAACAATGCATACAAAACTGATTGCTGTTTTTCATAGAGATGCTAAATTTGTAATTGAAGGGGAGGCAAGTTATAGATAGTAAATCTGAAGTCACCTCTTCAAAACCTTATTCTAGGCTAAATTAGCCTAAGAGTGGGTCTGGGGAGGTGGGGAGGGATTATAACTGAAACAGAATGATTTCTCTGGCGTGGTGGAATAAACAGACATTGGACTTGGAAGCAGAAATCTCCGATTTAAGTTCTTGGCAATTTCACTTTCTAACTATGTGTCCTTGGGTAAACTAAGACTCCTTGAGACTTATTGTCCACAGTAATTAAATAGAGAGGATAATAACATCTGTACTATCTACTTCATCGAGTTGTTTGGAGGACTTAAAGGGATATTGTGTGTATGGAGCTAAATAACTATAGAACGCCAAACACATGTGAGCTAATACTACCATTTGTGTGACCTTGAGCAAGTAGCACTTTGTTCCTGGGTTTCATTATCTGTAAATTGAGAGCACAAGAGTGGAGGGATTCCTAGTTTCCTTTTAGTTCCAGCTCTGTGGTCCTAGGATCCCTCTACTACTCTCTGTCTTTCTGACTCCAGAACTTTTCCAGGTTTAAAAAGAGAATTGGTGGTATTACATCTTCTTTTGTATCAAATTAACTTGAGATCCCTCCAGCTGAATTAACAGCACAGTGTTTAGGTAAGTTGGCAAATTCTTCTTTATGAATACTAAATGGCCATTTCACATTTGATCACTTGGTTCCGTACTTGCCTATATTTTATACATGTGTAACAGTGATTATCTCTATTAGGCCTGGAGTACTTTCCTTCTTAACTAAAAAGTACATCTTCCAACTGGTCCCAGAGTTTTCGTGCAACGGGTTCAAACATGGGAGAGCCTGACCCTAAAAAAGAGGAACCAGGCATTCTTGTCTCATCTTCATCATTATTCCTTGGGGAAAAATTACAAATAATTTAAAGCTTAGGTTTGTGTTCATATCTAGGATTTCCCCAAGGGAGAGGGTACAGAAGGGTGCTTAATGTACATTGTAGATTAGGTACAGAGCATCTATTTATTACTTCCAAATAAAAGAAAAATAAAAGACAAGCATGCTTTGTTGGAAAAAAGTGAGGAAAAAGTGATAACTACTCTTATACGTTCCTGGGCAGTGAATTAAAAACCATCAGCACATGAAGCATTTTGCAACTCTGCTAAATAGGCATTTTATATTTGACCTCAGCTCTGAAGTTTTTAAACAGTCTTTCTAGTCACCCAGATATACAACCATGGTGTCATCTTCAGTGCCTCAGTCTCCCCCGCTATATTCCATTAGTTGCCAAGTTTTGTCATTTTTGTTTTTATAAAATCAACTTGCATAAGCCCCCTTGTTTCCATTCACATCAACATACTATTTCAGGCCCTTTTTCACCTTTTCCCTTGACTATTGCAATGGCCTTCTAATAACTTACCTCATCTCAAAGATCTTTCCATTCTGATCCATCCTTCACACTGCTTCCAAAAGGAATTCCCCTTCTGTAAAGCCAATCAGCAGTAGATTTCTGAGAGAATGCTACTGTGAGGAACTTTTAAGGTTCAGATTACACAGTATTAGTGAACACTCTGTTTATTCCATTACAAATCTTTATTCAGTA
>JAQQSW010024541.1:0-10067 GCA_028646575.1 Pseudocheirus occidentalis | reverse complement strand
GGGGGCTAATTGGGGGAGGGGTATACAATGGGATCTCTCTTTTGGGGTGGTGGTTGGGGCAAAGATGGGGAGAAAGTTTGTATATTAAAATCTCATATAAATGAATGATGTAAATTAAAAATAAACAAAAGTTTAAAAAATAAAAGACAGAGATGATGATGATGATGATGATGGTGATGATGGTGATGATGATGATGATGATGATGATGATGATGATGATAAACTCTGGCTTTTGCCATCTGCCCTAAAGTTCAACTTAAAAAAATGTACCTTCTTTCTCAATTAGAATGTAAACACCCTTAAAATAGGCATGAACTATTTTTTCTATTTGTTTTCCTTACACCTTACCCACAGTATTTTAAATTGATTTTTTCCTTTTGTTTATTCTTTTGTATTTTAAAGTTTATAAAGAGACTTTCTTACAAGAACTTGGTGAAAGTAGTTAATGCAAGTTTTTACAGAGAATCAGAATTAGAGAATTTAAAGTTTCTTACCAAGGTCACTAAGTAATTACCAAAGCAAGGACTGGAACCTAGTTCTAGTAACTAGAAGCTCAATAATGCTATTAAGTAGAAAGAATGAGTGGTAGAAAGACAGAGAAAGAAAAACTGTGCTAGGTGCTGTTCCTGGCGCATAGTAAACATATAATAAAAGTTTATTGGCTGATTGACGTTGTTAATGAATTTCTTAACAATTAGCTTTTGGGCAGAATTAGAGCCAAGGAATAAAATACTTGTTCATAGCTATTTCAAAACGACAGAAAGTGATTCTTAAAATGCACTTAAACGATCTCCTTAGGGAGTGATATTCCTCACCTTTACAAGTGCTTAATTCTCAAAAGAAAAAAATTCTACTGCCTAATGTGAAAACAAAACTAATGATGGAGACCATAGAGGTTGTTTCTCATTTCTTTTTTTTTCATTCTTGGAAATGGTTATGACTAAAAGACTTGCCCATGGTCATATAGCTAGTGGTAGAGGGAGGATTTGAAGTCATATCCTTCTGACTCCAGGGCTGGTTCTCCATCCATTATACCACCTAGCTGTTCCTATTTTTCATGTTTTTCTGTCCCACCCTGCCTTGCTCCCAAGTGTGCAAATTCAATTAAATCATAGGTCATCATTTAGAGATTTCAACTTTTTACCTATAGTCACTGGACAGTAGTTGTTCTATCTGTATAGACTTCGTATATCCTTATAGACTTTTTTTTTCTCCTATTAGTGTAACATTTTACCAATAAGACATTTCTAACACTCTTAAATTCATATATAAACTATGGCCCACAAGTAGACTGAGGTTTTGCGAGAAAGAAAAACTGTTTGGCTAGGATCTCCTTTTCTGCAAAAATTTGTTGGGAGAAAGAAGCAATCTTGTTCCTCTGGAACTGGAGAACCAACAAGGGACTGAGCTGTGATATGGGAAGGGAAACTCAGATACGCCTCTGCTACTATGTGTCTTTCAGAATGAAAAGGTCTGATCAGAATAATGTAGCTTTTATGGAAATACCTTTTGAAAGAGCCCTCAAAACTTAGCACACTGCTACATGAGGGTTGGTATGGCTTAGGGGATAGAGTTTTGAACTTGGAGTTAGTAAAATGTTATTTTGAATCTGGCCTCAGACACTTACAATTTACAAATAATTCTATATGTAACCCTTGACAAGCAGGCCTGCACCACATAAGGCCTGCTCGTCACTTGTGGGCCTCTAGAGAATTTCTGGTGACTTGCAAAAATATTATACTGTTGCTACTCCACAATCTCCTGATTGTCATGCGACCTGAGACAACTGACCATTATCATTCTGTCTCTAACCTAATCTATCTGTAGCTTGAAGAAGTTTACAAGTTGTGGAGGTCTGTGGACAAGAAATTTACCTCTTAGCTTCTTTTTCCAAGTATGAAAAAATGTAGATATTTGTGGCATATGTCCTAAAGGAGGAACAAACAAGACAATGTAATTTGTAAGATGCAAATGTGTTAATTCATATATAAAATCCAAAGAGGATCATATAGGATAATGTATGCTTAGTATTTATGAGGTGTGGGTGAAATGAAACAAAATTGTACTTTAGGGTAAATTCACAAAAACCAGTCTTATCTCTTTAGTAATTCTCTGTCTCTGGGCTTAAAAATCTTCGGAGTGGGGTGGAACCAAGATGGTGGCATAGAAGCAGGAAAACTCAGCGAACTTCTACCATAACCACCTCAAATACCTATAAAATATGACTCTACACAAATTTTAGAGCTACAGAACCTACAAAGTGAAAGAGAAACAAATCTCCCACTGAAGGCAGCCTGGCAAGGGGACAGGACAGTCCATCACACAGAGATGGACAATTTTAGCCCCAGGACAGTCCAAAACAGCAGCAACTAGAGCAGAATTAGGGAGAGTCGATCATCAGCAACTGTGGCAGTTTCTGGAAAATATCAACCCATAAATGCCAAAGACAAAGTAAAAGATCAGGGGAACTCTCTTGGAAAAGGGAGGGGGGCGGTGATAGAGGCCCAGCCCAACCTCTTCCCTTGGAGCAAGAAGTGGTGGAAGCCCCATGACTTTGCAGCCACCTCTGTATGACTGCTTCAGACCTCCCAGCCTGCAGGTCATAGGCAGGGCAAGAAAACATTTAGAGGGGGTAATTGCTCTTGCTTTAACCTGCCTGGATTGGGATCATGGTCTAGGGTGGTAATCCTAAGGTGTGTGACCAGTGAGTCAGAGCTGGTGGGGCCTGTAGAGATAGCACCCTCTTCATAGCTCCAGGAGCTGTGAAAACCCCAGAAATTTGGGACAAAACTCTCCCCTGTGGAGCAGAATACCACTGTGGTAAAGATCTTGAAAGTCAAGTAATTGAGAGCAACATGAGCAGACAGAAGAAGCAAAGCAAGCATATCAATCAAACCTTAGTTTCCTTTTGGGGGGCAAAAAGGATCAAAGCATGGAATGGGAGGAAGACAACACAGTCAGAAAGAATGGATCAAACGCTTCCAGGAAAAATATGTACTGGTTACAGGCCATGGAGGAGATCAAAAAGAATTTTGAAAATCAAATAAGAGAAGTGGAGGAAAAATTGGGAATAGAAATGAGAAAGATGCAAAAAAAATCATGAAAAGAGTCAATAACCTGACTGAAGAAAAAACACCTTAAAAATAGACTAACTCAAATGGCAAAAGAGGCCTAAAAAGCCAATGAGGGGAAGATTGCCTTAAAAAAACCAAATTTGTGAGATGGGAAAAGAATTTGAATAGCTCGCTGAAGATAACAATACCTTCAGAATTAGACTGGAGAAAATGGAAGCTAATGATTTCATGAGAAATCAAGAGGCTATTAAACAGATCCAAACAAATGAAAAATGAGAAGACAATGTGAAATATCTCCATGAAAAAAAACACTGACCTGGAAAATAGCTCCAAGAGAGACAATTCAAAATTATTAATCTGCCTGAAAGCCATGATCAAAAAAAGAACCTAGAAATAATCCTTGAAGAAATTCTCAAAGAAAATTTCCTTGATATTTAAGAACCTGAGTGCAAAATAGAAATGGAAACAATTCACCAATCAACTTTTGAAAAATATCTCGAAAAGAAAACTACTAGGAATATTACAGCCAGGTTCCAGATTTTCCATATCAAGGAGAAAATATTACAAACAATCAAGAAGAAATAATTCAAATATTGTTAAAGCACAGTAAGGATAACACAGAATCTAATACCTTCTATATCAAGGGACAGAAGAGCTTGGAATATGATATTCCAGAGATCAAAGGACCTAGGATTAAAACCAAGAATCACCTACCCAGCAAAACTGAGTATAATATTTCAGGGGAAAATGTGGTCACTCAATGAAATAGAGGACTTTCAAATATTTTTGATGCAAAAAACAGAGCTGAAAAGAAAACCTGACATTCAAATACAATAAGCAAAAAAATGTGAGAAGGTAAACAGAGAAAAGAAATCCTAAGGAACTTTTCAAAGTTGAACTATTTTTATGCCTACATGGAAAAAGATAATTGTAACCTTTAAGACTTTTCTCAGTACGAGGATAGTTGAAAGGAATGTAAATGTATACATATGTGTGTGTATGCACACACATTTATGTATGTGTTTATACATATATATGTATGTATATATGTCTACATAGGATGGGATTTGTGCATATGAATACATGTGTGAGGGTGTATATATGTGTGCATGTATACACAGATAGAAGACACAAGATCAATTGAACAGTAAGGGTTGATTTTTAAAAGGTGAAATTGAGGGGTGGGAGAGGAATATAATGAGAGGAGTTGGGAGAGACAGAATGGGGTAAATTATCTCATATAGTATAGGCAAAAATAATTGTCACAGAAGAGGGGAATAACAGGAAGGCAAAAGAGAATGGGTCACCCTTACACTCCTTGAATTTGTCTTAGGGAGTGGATGCCACACACGTTAAACTGGTTATCTTGCCCTACAGGAGAGAAGGGGGAAGGGGATAAGAGAGGGGATGATGGAATGGAGGGCAGGTTGAAGAGGGGAAGAGTAGTTAGAAGCAAATGCATTTGTAAAGGAACAGGGTTAACTTAGAGAATAGAACAAGTGGGGGGGCAGCATAGGGTGAAGGGAAATATATTGAAGGAAATACACTATATTCACTATGGAAATGTTTTGTGTAACTACACACATAAGATCTATATTGAACTGCTTATCTTCCAAGTAAGTGTGGGTGATGAGGCAGGAAAGGAAAGAATCTCAAAATCAAGGTTTCAAAATAAAATGTTCAAAAAGAATCATTATTATTATGATTATTAATATTATCATCATCATCATCATCATTATCATTATCATTATTATTAACATGCAACTGGGAAATAAAATATATAGGCACTGAGGTATGTAAATTCAACTTGCCCTACCAGAAAGTCAGAGGGGATATGAGGGAGGATATAGGAGAAAGCAGATTGGGGGGAGACAATATACAATGTGCTCTCTGTTTTGGGGTCATGGGTAGGGGAAAGACAGGGAGAAAATTTTAAATCAAAATCTTGTGGAAATGAATGATGTAAAGTAAAAATAAACATTAAATTTAAACAAAAGAATCTGTTATATAACACAAAAAGTAAAATCTTTGTAATATTCCTAAAACAAAACAAAATTGTAGAAAGACTCTTATTTGTTCAGCTCCTAAAACTGAGGAAAACCAGAGAACCTTGGAATACTTTCCTCTCTCTCAGTTTCAAACTGTAGATGCTCATACTTAGACAAAATATAGACAGCTAATTTACAGGCATTTTCAAGCCTCTGAAGAGGCTTACATTTTTTTTCCTTTCAAAGAAGACTGCTTTTTGGTGAGTTGCATGCCTAACTTTGTATTTCTGGAATGATACAAGTCTAAAGGTCACTTGAGACCTGTTGTTTAGTAAAAGTGAGTACTCTTCAACCTACATGTAATGGTAATGTAATTTGAATTTGAAGATCCCTTTCTATTGGCAAAGGTAACAGGTACTTAGCACTTAGTAATCAATCAAGCCTCCAAAGAAACAGAAGGTGAGATCCCCTGTTGCTGATGTAACAGGAAGGTGCTGAATAGGGAGGGACAAAACAGTATAAAAGGAAATGTCCCAGAGATGGAGAGTCAGATCTTTTTGGAGCAAGTTCCATGGAGGCAGAAGCTACTGCCACCAGGGAGGCTGAAGAGGAAAGCTACACACACACACACACACACACACACACACACACACACACACACAGCCTGGAGGGAATGAGTTTGATTTTGAAAACCTGGATGGCGTCATTTTGATTATGGGAACCAGCTGTAACTTCTGCTGAGTCTGAGGGCCAGCCAGAGCTGCCAAAGAGTTAGAAAGCATGACTGTGATGCTGGTACGTTGGATGAACCTGTTTGTGATTTTGTTAAACCTTGTCTTCCCAGGAGCAGAGAATGTGAAGGATTTGAGATGGACTGGACAATGTGAGCTCCAATGTGGAGCAGGAACTGCACAGAGAGCTGGACAAGTTCCTGGCAGCTGACTACCTTTGAACCCAGGTTACAGTTTGGTGGATCCAGGTAGGATATGGGATGATGGAAGGAGATCCAGGAAATCTGAAAAACCAGCTGAATCAAGCTGATAGAAGACTTTACTTGGATACTGTGTACTGACTGAGAAATTGTAAATTTACTAGTGACCTACAGGTGGAGGGTCTATGAGGATAACAAAGATTTAGTAGCAAATTCTTTATCATAATGAATATGAAATGAGACAAATTACATATAGAACATTTAAAGACAAAACACTGGAAAAAAGTCAGCTAATAGCAATATAAATCATAATACTAGTGGTAGTGGTAATAGTAGTAGTAGAAGCAGTAGTAGTAGTAGTGGTAGTGGTAGTAGTAGTAGTAGTAGTAGTAGTAGTAGTAGTAGTAGTACCAGCAGCAGCACCAATAGCAGTAGAAAGTATTTAAAGGATTGTTAATTGTTTACAAAGCACTTCATATGTATAATGTAGTGTGTGTGTGTGTGTGTGTGTGTGTGTGTGAAATTTTTTTGCACTTATAGCACCCCTGGAAGTTAGGCAATCCTGTTATCCCAGTTCTATAGATGAGCAATAGAGTTTTAGAGAAGTTAAGTGATTTGCTCAGGACCACAGAATTAGTAGGCAGTTGATGCAATACTCAAACTCAAGTCTTCATGATTCCTAATCCAGTTCCCTATCCACCATACCAGCTAGAAGCATTACAATTCCAGTGCCTGAGTTCAATAGTCCTCGAGTTTAGCCTTTGAACCCAGTTTTAGATTTCCATTGAGCCCAATTTTAGAAGTATGGGACTGACTGCTAAACTTGGGTGTAATCAGTGAAGAGTAAGTTTGTCTAGTCAATTCATCTTTCTCTCACACTGGTATTGACTGCCTGTCATTTCAGTACAGTACTGTCTTTATAGTTAGCTTTTCTTTCTTCTAACAGCTCACTTTAATGATTTTTTTCTTCTTCTTAGAAATTATGAGTGACTAGGAAGATGCTCCTACTTTTCCACCAGTCCAACTGGCCAAACTAGAAGTTCATTAAATCAGGTCCATCCAAAGAAACTGACAAGTCTAACATTATTCACACAGAATCTTTACAATCACTATGCCTTTAATCACCCCTTCTCACATTATTTTATTCTAACCTCAATGAAAATATAGAAACCTTTTATACTTTCTGGGTTAATGTTTGGAACCTGACATGAAAGTTTCCAGGATATTTCACACCTATAGTTATAACCCATTTCCCAGAGTGTTCATGAACCATAATATATGGATTGTCCATTTTAACATATGTGAAGAATATAATGTAGTATCCTCTGGTGCTCTCTAGCAATTGTCTAGATTTTATTGTCTGACATCTGCCACTCTGGAAACATCTCTCTACATATGAGCAAAAGATTTCATTCACATTTCTCATCTACTTCTAGAGCAATGGTGTCTTGAGAATAGCAATATATGCCTATTGTAGTAGCCAATAAGAGATTAATATATGTCTCTGAGTCCAAGGATCTGGGCCAAATTTTCTAGTGATATGTCCATGCCTTGAAGAGCACGTTCACATGCTAACATTTGTCCATTTATGACCTTTTACTCCTGTCTTTCTATAGGAAGAAGGGCAGTCATTATAAGAACTCAGTGTCTAGGATATAGGTTTTTATACTCACTACCCATTTGTTGTTCCTCGTCCCTTGTTTCTCTGTAAAATGTAGAAGGCTCACTTAAACACTCACAGGGCATTTTTGATGTCTTCCTTCCACTTGAATATCTTCTCTAGTAAGCTACACATATCTAGGGTACTGAAAAGCATCCCAGGATTTTTCTCAGTTATTCCTTGATGAAAGTTCAGTAGGATTTTCCCATAAACAATACCTTGTGCAGATCTGAACGTATGTCTGTGTGATAAACTAACATCTGAGATAAATCTCACTAGTTCAGTCTCAAACCACAATTCACTATGACACAATGCCCACTAGCTTGCAATAACTGTTATTTAGTTCCCCTGATGAAATAAAAGAAAATTTAAGCTTGTGTGAGTAAACCCTTGATGATTTTTTTAATATAAAATGTGTCATGCAATCTCATAGTTCCAAGAGCCAAACTACATTTTGAGGAACTTTTCTTATTCTCATAGATGACATTCCTTCTCCTTTCTCTCTCTTTTGAACTGACCACCCTCTACTCTCCCCCACCACCAAATATATACACCATTACTAGAATGTACTCCATGATCCCCTTAGCCTCATAGAATCTCTTGCTTCTTTCAAGATAACTTGGGTACTACCTTTCACACAAAGCTTTTTATAATTCCTTGATATTTATTGTCCCTCCCTCAAACTGCCTTATACTTAACTAGTGTGTATGTATTTATACTTACCATCCATGAATTTATTCTTTATATTCCTATAAAGATAAGCACAAGCAGCTTCCCAGAGGACTGGTGCTATTAACAGCTTTAAGGTTCTGATTTCATAGTATAGTGAACTCTATTTATTCGGCATTAAATTAAAGCAAAACCTTCAAAGAAACAAAAGTACAGCATTCACAATGATATACATAACAACAGACAACTAGAAAATCCTCTTTCAAGGGTTCTAGTAAGGTCCTAGGGCCTCTGTACAAAGTATCACAAACAAGCATCAACACAAACAGAATATATAAACATAGAGTTCTGGGATACAAAAAGTTTTCTTTACCACTCTGCCACCACAAGAGTTATCTTCTTAGTTCTTGTCAGTTCTCTTTTCTTCTAGCCTGGGCTACTCCTTATGTATGGTCATTAGATCTTCCAAACAAGGGTTCACAGGTTCTGGGGTTGGCAAGTTCTGTGTCTTTTAAAAATTTTCTAATTAATTAATTAATTAATTTTCTTGTTTACATCACTCATTTCCATGAGATTTTGAGTTACAAATTTTCTCCCCATCTTTCCATACACACCATGCCAAAGCAGTGGTCCCACTGTACAGCCCCTCCCCCAGTCTGCTCTCTCTTATGTCCTCCCCCACTGTCCCTCTGACTTTCAGGTAGGGCATGATGGGTCTTCCTACACCAGTCCCTGTTTATATTAATTCCCAGTTGCACGTAGTTGATAATAACAATAATATATGTACATACACGTTTTCAACATTTGACTATGGAACTTTAAATGCTAGATCATTTCCCTTCCTCCCTCATCATCCACTACAAGTGGAAGGACAATCAGTTCAATACAGGCTGTACATGTGTAATAATGCAGAACATCTCCACAGTGAACATAATGTGAGATACTGATTTTATGTCCCTCTTTCCTGTCTCACCCCTCACCTTTTTCTATTATCTACCCTGTCCCTGTCTGTTTCCTGAAGTGTGTACTTCCAGAAACCCTGCCCCTCACCTTGCCCTCCCCTCCATCATCCCATCTCTCATCCCTATCCCCCATAGTATCCTGTGTGGCAAGATACCCAGTTTAGAGTTTATGTCATTCCTTCCCTAAGCCAAATTCATTGAGAGTAAGGTTGACCCTTTCCCATTTGCCTTCCTGACCTTCTCCTCCATTGTAACAATTATCCCTAGCTTTTCCTATATGAGATGATTAACCCCATTCTAACTCTCCCTGTCTCCTCTCATTCTATTCTTCTTCCACCTCAGAAATTCATCATTTAAAGTATCATCGCTTCTTATCTAATTGATCCTGTGACCTCGATGTACATATACATATATATATATATACACATAATCAGATATGTGTTCATACACATATATAAATTCCCTCCTACATAGACATTTACAATTATTATTTTGCCATGTTCACATGTAAATAAACTTTGATAAGGTCCTTATGATTTCTATTCCATATTTATCTTCTCATGCTTCTTGTATTTGAGTATGAATTTTACTTTTCAGTTTGGGTTTTTTTCAGCAAGAATGCTTGAAAGTCCTCTATGTCACTGAATGAACATATTTTCCCCTGGAACATTATATTCAATTTTGCTGGGTAGGTAATTCTAAGTTTTAATCCTAGCTCCCTTGATCTCCAGAATCATATTCCAGGCCCCTTGATCCCTCAGTGTAGAAGCTGCCAGATCATGG
>JAQQSW010024540.1:0-10067 GCA_028646575.1 Pseudocheirus occidentalis | reverse complement strand
CCAGCAAACCTCAGTTTAGTCCAAGGGGAGGCCTTTCCTTCATCTTGACTCTGGGAGGTCTCTCTGATTCCCTGGATCCCCTTCCATGGTTCCAGCTCCCTCCTGAATCTGCCAAACAATCACCTGGATTCAGAAGCAGACAGCTGCCAGGTTCTCATCCAGTCCTTGGAGGTAGACAGCTCCCAGGTCCTTATCCAGTCCTCAGGGCAATCCCCAGCACACACTGAAGTTCACAGGGTTCAGCACATCTCAAACCCTTCACCACTTCTCTTGCCTGGAACTCAAGGATCAGCCAGGCCATGAATAAACAAAGTCTTATCCTATTCATATTTCAGTCAGCTTCCAGATACTGGGATACTGGGAGAGGAACACTCTCTCTCTCTCTCTCTCTGTATGTGTGTGTCTCAGCTGGCTTCAGTCTCCATGAATCTTCCTTCACTGAGGAGCCAATTCCAATTCTATCTCTCTGTCTCCAGAATTCTTCTTTATATACAGCACTGGCCTCCTGTCACAGCCAATAGCCTTCTTCCAAGTCAACAGGCAGTTCATACCTTCTCAACAATAGACAGAGTTCACACCTTCTATATTTAACCCTAAGTTACTAGGTGCTACTTAGCCCTAAATTACTAAGTGCTAAGTATCTGATAAACTGATTACTATTACACAGGGATGACTCCAAAATTTTGGATCCGGAAGAGAAAAGTCCCACAGTGAAAGATCAAGGACAGGCAGGGTCCATGGCACAGAAATAATAAGTCTGATAAGAAAGGATAGCATTGGAAAAATCAGTAAAATATTCCCAGAAAAAAAAGAATATTCCAAGAGCTCACACAAAATCAGTGACTACAGACATTTCCAAGAACCAGTGCTCCTTCAGTAGTCTTTTTAACCAAGGTGACATAGGAAAGCTTTATAGAGGTAGAGCATTTAAAAGAATATCAGAGTCTGAAGACTTAGAGTCTAAAACTAATGTTTACTAGCACTATATTCAAGTGATAAGTTATCTCCAATATACATAGTCATAAAATAAATACCTTCTCTTATTTTTTACATTTTCCATTTGACCATTTTTGGTTCCAAGATTTATTTAGTTTTTGTGGGTATTTTTTGACATCAACATTTCTTTTTTTTCTTTTTTTTTTTTTAGTATATTTTCTTGCAGAGCAAATAGGGAGGCTATCACAGCCCATTAAGCAGGCAGTTCAAGATCAAGTCATAAAGTGCAGCATTTGAAGCACTCTTACTATAAAGTGGCAGTTGGTTTAATTTGCCTCTGATGTGCTTACACAACTGTGTGTTTGGCAAAGCTCTCACATTGTGTTCCTCATGAAATTGCCAAAAAACAATTAGTCAAGAATTGAGAGTAATTGTAACCAGTGGGGTTTAAAGGAGGAGGAAAAAAACACACAAAAACAAAGTTTTACTACCCCACCCAGAGGAGGAAAAAAATGTAATTGACCAAATGTAATGGCAAGCAAAGTAGTTCTTTGCTGCTTGTTTCAGCTATTCAAGCGCCTTTTAGCCTTGTCTTTGATTGTATCAAAAGTCTTTGTCAGAAACAGTATATATTGTGTTGCCCTTAATACATAAGCCTAAGGGAGTTTGGAGACTTTCTCTACCCTTAATAGGCCTAACATTATCACATGGAACCCACGGTGGGAGGAGCTTCCCAAAAGAACGAATAGGACAGGTGGAACAGGAAAGATGGAACAGGAAGGAACAGAGCAGAGAGAAGCTCAAGCAGAGTGGGGACCAAGCTGAGCTGAGAGGAAGAATGCTTATGATTTCAGCAATCTGTCTGTTCTGTGTTGATATTTTGTCAGAATGAAAGTTCTGTCTGTTGAAAGAGGACTTTACTGCTGTTAGAGAAGCCCTGAAAGAGGACTTTACTGCTGTTACAGAAATCCTGGGACTTTACTACTGTTGATTTGTATTTGATTTCTCAGACAGAAGCCTTGTCTGTTGATTCCTGCTACTTTGTGAGACAAAAAGTGAATTGGGATGATACTGCTGGTAATGTGTGTAAATATTGTTGTAGTTCTGTTAAACTTTATCTTCCTAGAAACAGAAACTTAAAAGAGCTTGGAGCAGAGCAGTCCCTGTAAACTGAGCTATAAACAGAGGAAGAGAGCTGCCTATGTTTGAGTCCAGGCAGGAGTCATGTGAATCCAGGAAAAAGCTGGGAGTGGTCAGTCCGTGGAAGTGGAGTCCTGAGGTTTGGAAGTCAGCCTCAAGTTAAGATGAAAGAAGACTTGGGCACTCTGTATTGACTGAGGAGATTGTGACTTACTGTGACCTAGGGGTGGGTGGTGTTTCTACTTTCTACTACTCCTTACGGATGATTGATTTAAGGATGATTGGAAACCAGCCTCTAGTCAAGATGAAAGAAGACTACTTGGACATTCCGTATTGACCAAGGAGATTGTAACTTACTAAATGATATGTTTTGTTTAAGACTGTGTGGCCACCTTAGTAATAAGTTGTTTTGTTCTGTTGTTGCAAATGGTGTACTGTAGTTTCTTGAATGTTTTGCTTTACTTTATTGATGAAGAAATAGAGAGTTCACAGTGATACTATGTGATTAGATCCTTAGATTTATTCACAGCAGCAGTCTTTGGGAGAGTTGTACATGACTGGCTTTACGCCAACATTGATGCACTGAACCCTTACCTCAGAAAAAATTGTGGTCAGAGTATACTGGCTGTCACCTACTTAAGGGAAGCAATTGCTGCATTTTCATAAAATCTGTAGTTTGAGACTGTTTCTATATTGGAAGAATTAACTATCTATTTCACCATTTTACTAATGGCATCAACAGAGAAGATAAGTTCATCAGAACTTTTCAATCATTGAATTAACAAGCAACTCTTGGTTAACATTGCTATTAAGACTTAACAAAAGAAATCTTCAGCAGAGGGATAATTTGGCGGTTTTACCATGTGAAATCTCCTGGGTCTTTGTGGCGAGGTGATAATGCACAAGAGAGATCTGCACAGGGAGGGGGACTAACAAAACAATATTAGGTCCATTTAGGGTCACTTTTGAATAAACAATCTTATATCATAAAACTAATTTATATGACTAATTATATTATACTATAAAAAGGTTGAATGTCTGAAAAACTGAAACCTCCACATGTGTGATCTTTTCATTATCCCTCTTCAAAGAATTCAAAATGGACCAGAGGCCACAGTGGCAAATCTTTTCAGGAAAAAAATCTTTTAAAGAATTTTTCAGCTTATGGATGAAATTCAACCAGTTAGTTCCATCTACTATGGGGTGTTAGATGTAGAGCCCAAAGGGACTTTAGAGGTTACATTGCTTTACCCTCTCCATTTAACAGATAAGGAAAATGAGGCCCAGAAAAGTTGGGTGATCTCTCCAAGGTAACTAATGTAGTAAGGTACAGAGCAGAGATTTAAACCCACAACCAGTGACACCAAGTTAAGGATTCTTCCCACTGCCCCACGTAAGTCACACATAATCATGTAGATGTGAAGGGTATCCTTAGTACATGACTTAGCCTATTAGAATGTAAAATATTAAACTAAATATAAGTTCATATAATGAAAGATAGCCAAATAAAATATAATAAAAATCAATTTATTTAATTATATTTTCAAGGAATATGTTGGACTTATTTTGATTTTCTGTTTTCCCATCCAATATGGGTATTAAAGCATGTGTAGCCTATTCTTATTTGGAAACTGAGGTTGAACTGACCTAAAACACTAGGAATCAATGCTAAGTAGGTACCCAACAAAAATTTAATTAAGGAATGGCTTGTTTTCTATCTAAACACACTTGGTATGTCGTATTATAGACCCATGAATACAAAGTTGCTTCTTGAATTGACTAAACCAAAGGGAATGGAAGCTTCAGTTATGATGAGGATTGAATAATCAACCCTTTTAGCTCTCAGCAGATGGAAACAGAACATTTAAAAAAAATAATTTTAGATTGTTTCCAAGATCTCAAAGTGGAATGACAAAATTTATGAATGAGGACATTAGAATTCCTGAAGATATTTAATTCCTGCTATGGCAAGAAAAATACAAACTGTTGCAATGTGATCTACATTGCTTGTAATTTCAACTTGGCCACATGACAACTTGGGTAGACAATATGCTCCTGCTTTGCAAAATGACTGTATTATGTCTCATTAAGGAGTATAAATACCCATCAGTCTAATCACAAAAGTGCTGTTTCAGTGTTCATATGGCTATTTAATCTGGACTATGATGACAAAGATGAATAACTTTATTATGTTAACTGTTGCCTTCACTACACTGGAAAAGATAAATGTTCTGTAGTCTCCCTTCTGTTGCCTTAACTGAGGCATATCAGAGAGTTTCCTTATGTACTCTCTGAGGTTTCCTAAGATAACTGACACTAAACAATAATCGCTTTCCTTTATTCATGCCATCCCTGTCTCTCATATCTAGCATTCTGGATTGACAACCCCTCTATCCCACTGCCTTCCCTGATTCCTTTCAATCTAATTCAAGTCCATCTCTTTTACAGGTATCAACTTAAGAATAACAACATAAAAATTAGTATTTATAAATTGTCTATGAACAATATGACTCAATGATTTTTATCTCCCTTTCTCCCTACTTAAGCATCCACACTGCTGAAGAGAGATGGGAATATAAAGAACCAAAAAACATTTTACTATTTTTGCATGATTCCAATATAGATATATATGCCGTGTAATTTTAACTCGGCCGCATGATAATTTGTATAGACATATATGAAGAGACAGAGAAAGAAAAAGAGAGGCACTGGTGAGTAAACTAGCTTCGGATTTTTTATTTACAATATTTTTTTAAAATGAGTTTTTGATTAACCGGATTGGAATAAATTATAGAAGTAAAGGGTGCGTTGACTTGGAATTCCAGATATTAGTGGCAGACAGGGATAACAGAAACAATAGACTGGGAGTAAAGGACAAAGGGTTATCATTAGACTGAAACCAGACTCAAACTTAAGACATGAATGGAATAGTTGTTGAGCTAGAGTGGAGGTCAAGCACAGGAAAGGAGAATGCAGTTTGTGAAGAGTGAGAAATATCAGTCTAATGGTAGAATGGATATTTCAGCTTCTAATGGCTTCTAATAATGGAGAACATAAGCTCTGAAAATTAAAATGAGGACATGACACCTTCTTCCTGAAATGTTAGCAAAGGCTATCTTACAAGAATGAGATTGCCATCTTCCATTTATTTTCTTAGGATCCAATGTGACCTCTCACACTGAACCAAAGTACATAGAGGGGAAATGTAGCTTGGTTTCCAAATTTCTCTATCCATTTCATTAACAAATATGTTTATTCACATTTTTTAAAGGCAAGTTTCTCAATTTAATTAGGAAGACAATCTAAAGTACAAAACAGCAGTTTGAAAGTTTTATATTTAGTAACTTCATTTCTAATATGAGTTCACCTGATACAGCATCTGAGGATATGAACTACATCTACACTGATAAACTTATAATCAATGAAATCAAAAGGTAAAGAAATTGGAGAGGCTAGGTGGTAGGTGGTACAGTGAATTGAGCACTGGCCTTGGAGTGAGGAAGACCTGAGTTCAAATTCAGCCTCAGACACTTAACACAAAAACTAGCCATATGACCTTGGGCAAGTCACTTAACCCCAATTGCCCTACCTTCCCCTCTCCACAAGGTGGGGGAAAAAAGGTAGAAAAATTACAAGTAATTGGTAGACAGATCACAGCTTTTCCTTGAAGAAAAAGAATTTTACCAATGGAGTGAGGAAAATTAGTGCCGTATCTAGTTCCCTCAGTCTCTTAACTATGCTTCATTATAACCATTTTCTTGAAATAACACCCTGTCACCATAGTTGTTTCATCTGAAACTGGGCGAGTGTAATGGCAAGGAAAGTAGGAATTGTTGCTGTTTTTCTGGATTGAGTTTTAGCCAATCAGATGCCTTTGATCAGTCTTGCCTTTGATTGAATCAAGAGTCTTTGAATGCTACCTGACAGAGTTGATGGACTGGTATGCACAATGAAATTCAAGTGTTTGAACAGTCAATATGGATTTTTTTACTTGATTTTACTTTTCTGTAAATTTTGCTTTTACTAAATTATTGTAAAGTTTTTGGGGTGATTGGAAGAAGATGATAGACATAGGAAAATAAATTCTTAACAATTGAAAGAATAAAATTGAATTTTTAAAATGTCACTTAATTATTCTGATTGCACACAAACACTTTCCTCAGTTGAAATTGCCTCAGTGAAAATCTCTTATGAGAATAAGCAGGTTTCCACATCTATTAACTATTGCTTCAGATGTGTCTGGTGCTATATTTTCCCAGAGAAATGGCTTTTTGGTATCTTGTTGACACTTCTTATCTCAACTGAAAAGTTTGTTTATTTACCTCATAGCTTCTATATTCATTAGGTTCAGTTAGCACATTTAAAGTGTGTTTATGGAACCTGGTAAAGTGATAAGCTGAGCCTATATTTGCTGGTTTTTCTCTGAGGCAAATTGTTTGATTTTACTAAATACCCTTTTAAAAATTATCAGATCTCTTAATAAGGATAATTAAATTATTTAATTACTGGTATGGTCAAAACAATGGCCATCTGGCAAACTCAGGGCACAGGCAATTCTGAACGATGGAATATTCTGGATATCTGAGGATTTAGCATTTCTAAGCTGAAGATTTTTCATTGTGAACTTAACACGCTTTGGCACAGAAGTTCTTTTAAAATATTTTATCACTCTTTGAACAGTTTAATCAGCACAAACCTGGGACCCAGTTTCTTAGATGTGGGACTTTTTCCACTCAAAGACAGAAACCTTTTAAGACATATAACTTTAGATAGCTGTTATAGCTCAGAGAGCTCTACACTGTTACACTGACTCTCAATATAACACTCTTTTCTTAATTACACAGAGTTATCATGATAGGATTACTATCATGATGGATACTATCATGTAGGAATACCTACGTGAACAGTGTAGGATACAGATGTAGGTTTATAGGTGAACAGAGCTAACACTGAGTTTGACACACTTCTTTTCTTCAACATGCTCAACTTTTCTTTCAACAACTCAATCACAATACTTAGTCAACTTCAAACAAAAAATTAAAAAACTAGAAAAAGAATTTCTAATCTCCAATTAAACACCAAACTGTAGATCCTGAAAATTAGAGATTAAATTAATAAAACTGCATGTGAGAAAACCATTGGATTAATAAACAAAATTAGGTGTTTTAATAAATAATCTAATAACAAGTAATTTAGTGAAACAAAGAAGCCATTGGTTAAAATGATTTGTTTAACAAAGGAGAAAATGAAATCGAGAGTATTAAAAATTGAAAAGGTAAATATACCACTAATGAAGATGAAATTAAAAAAAATTATTAGGGCTGATTTTGCTCAGTTATATGGCAATATAACTAACAACTACTAATTTAGCAAAGTAACAGCATATAAAGTAAATTCACATAAAGCATCAGTGTTCTTATGTATCACAAAAAAAAATCCTAGGAGAAGAGATACCCCATTTAAAATAACTCTACACAGTATAAATACCTGGGAGAATATCTGCCAAATCCAGGAACTATAGGAACAAAATTATTTTTTTAAAAATTATGAATAAAAATCAGATTGAAATAATTAGAGAAATATTCATTGTTCATGGGTAAGCAGGACCAACACAATAAAAACAATTTTATCTGAGTTAATTTATGTATTCAATGCCATATTAATTAAATTCCAAAAGAAATTATCTTATTATGTATAGATATATAGCAAACTTCATTTGGAAGAATAAAAGGTCAAGAATATCAAAGAAATTGAGAAAAATGTAAAGGAGGTTTAACATTACCAGATCTTAAACTATATTATAAGGCAGTAATTATTGAAACTATCTGGTATTGGCTAAGATAAAGAAAGGCAGATCTGTGGAACAGAGTAGACAAACAATTCACAGCAGAAAATGGCTATTGTAACCTTGTGTTTGATAAGTTAAAGCCTTAAGTTTTGAAAATAAAAATTCATCATTTGGTAAAACAAAAAAATTTGGCAGGAAAGATGGAAAGCAGTCTGGCAGAAATTGTGTATATGCCAATACCTTATATCATTTATCAAGATAAGATCAAATTGGATACATGACCTAGATATAAAGAGAAATATTACAAGAAATGTGAAGAACATGAAACATATTACATATTAGATTTATGAATAGGTGAACAATTTATGAATAAAGAAGATATAGAGAGCAGTATAAGGTATAAAATATATAATTTTTCAATATGTTAAATTAAAAGGGATTTATTCAAATTTAAAAATTAGCCAAGATGAGAAAGAATGAAGAAAATGGGAAGGGGCAAGATTTATAGATGGTTTCTTGAATAAAGGTTTCATATCTTAAATACATAAAGAACTTTGTAAAATCTATAAAGATGTGAGTCATTCCCTAATTGATAAATAGCCAAAAGATATGAACAGGCAGTTTTTGGAAGAAGAAATCAAAGCTATTTACAGTCACAAAATTCTCTAAATCATTACTGATGAGCTAAGTGCAAATCAAAACAACTCTGAGGTATCTATCAAAGTAGCTAAAATAATAGAAGAGGGGAAATTATGTTTTAGGGGACATGGAAAAATTGGGACACTAATAAACTGTTGGTGGAACTGAACTGATTCAAAAATTTTGTAGACAGGTCTGGAATGATGCCTTGAGTTTAAGATCTATGTAAACACTTTGACCCAGCAATAACCCTATTAGATCTGTTTCCCAAAGTGATCAAGGGAAAAAGAAAATAAGTTACATGTTCTAAAATATTTAAAGCAGCTCTCTTTGTGGTGTCAAAGAACTGGACATTGAGAGGATGCCCATTAATTGAAAAATAGTTGAATAAAATTACAGCATATGACTGTGATGTAATACTACTCTGCTATAAGAAATGATAAGCTGATTGATTTTAGGAAAACATGGAAAGACTTGTGTGAAATAACAGCAGTACTGTTCAAAGAATAAATGTGAATGACTAAGCTATTCTGGATTATATGAATATTTAAATAAACTACAAAGGACCTATAAAAGATGATGCTATCCACCTCCAGAGAGAGAACTTTTATATAGAACTATGTAGTACATAGTGTGTATGTGTGTGTGTGTGTGTGTATACGTGTGTGTGTGTGTGAAATGCTGGCCTTCTCTAATGCAGTATTTAGGAGGGATGGAGGAAAATGGCTTGAAACTCAAATATAACAAAGGAGAAAAATATTTTTTGAATAAAGATAAATTGGCTGCAGTGTCCTTCTCTAGATTAAAGTATAATTATTCCCCTTGTGTGCTCTATATTCCAGTGAAACTGGTCTGCCTAATGTTCTTCATATTCAACATCCCATTTCCTATCTATCTCCATGACTTTGTATAGGTTGTACCCAATGCCTGAAATGCATTCTCTCTCTACCTCTAAGAATTTCAAAGATCAGCTCTTTTACCACCTTCTACATGAGGCCTTTATTAATCCCCTATCTCCCACCCTCTAAAAATTAACTCATATTTTCTTTGTCAATATTTCCTACTTACTTATATGTGTCCATTGCATTTTCTAGAAACAATGTTGTAATGGTAATGGAATTTGGAGATGCCCTTGAATTGACTTGGTTTTTGGGTTGAGTGTCAAAACTCAGAGCTTGTGAATCCCACTTGTGGGATGGACTTGCTGACATGAAGAGAGAGGGCTGAACTCAAGCCCAGAGAAGGCCAGAAGAAGGACTTTTGGGAAGAGCAGTATCCAGTGTCATGGAGCCTGAGTTGCTGAGAGAGACAGCTAAGAGCCCATTGGAGCCTCCCAGGACTTTTGAGGACTGCCACCTGGAGCTGCTGAGAACTGAGGAGGCATGGCTGCAATGCCAGCATTTTGTCTGTCTATTCTGATATTGTTTTTCCAGATTCACCTGATGGTGGACAGTGCTGCCGTTGTAGAGGTCCTGGAACCTGGCTGTTCATTCAGAAGCCCTGAAGAAGGATTTTCTTGTATGTTCACAGAAATCCTGGAAGGGGGCCTTGCTGATACTTTCAG
>JAQQSW010024539.1:0-10068 GCA_028646575.1 Pseudocheirus occidentalis | reverse complement strand
GGGAGGGAGAAGGACAAACAGAGAGAGAGAGAGAGAGAGGGAGAGACAGAGACAGAGATGAATGGAAATATGTACAAGATACACAGAGTAGAGGGGAGATTATTATAGAGGGAAGGATTCTAGTAGTTAGGGCCCTAGAAAAGACCTTTTTTCAGATGGTGGAGTTTGAGATGAGCTGTGAAAGAAGCCAAAGATTCAAGGAGTCAGAGGAGGAAGAAAAGTATAATTATTCATACCTGTTTCATCCTGGCTAGTCCCAAACCTAGCTGATCCTATATTTAAAAAAAAAAAAGGAGATGTGACTGTCTTGAGTTGAGCTTTAAAAAAAATCCAAGATGAACTTTGAATCTCCTCAAGTGCCCATCAAGGTGTTAAGAAATTGTTAGGTGGCACAGTAGATAAAGTGCTGGTTCTAGAGCCAGGAAGACCTGAGTTCAAATTCTTCATCAGGCACTTACTAGTCATGTGACCCTGTGTAAGTCACTTAGCTTCCTAGCCTCAGTTTTCTCAGCAATAGAAATGGAGCTAACAATAGCACCTACCTTATAGTGTTGTTATGAAAGTGATGAGGTGTAGGCTCTGGGATATTTCTTTAATCTTATGAAAATTTACCTGCTTCTGAAAGTCATTTTTGAGTCCTTCCAATAGACAAAGTACCATATGGTCTCTCTTCTCTCTATCCTCTCAGGTCTGATAATCCCATCCTGGGTCACCAGTAGGAACAGCAGCAGGTAAATTTTCATAAGATTAAAGAAATATCCCAGAGCCTACACCTCATCAAAAGGAAATAAATGTAAAGTACTTTATGAATTTTAAGTGCTGGAAAAATGTTAACTATTATTATTCTGGGCAGCTAGGTAGTGCAGTGGATAGAGTGTGACAAGCCTGGAGTCAGGAAGATAAGTCTTCCTGAGTTCAAATTCAGGTTCACACACTTACTAGCTATGTGACCCTGGGCAAGTCACTTCACCTTGTTTGCCTCATTTGCTCATCTGTAAACTGAGTTGGGAGAAGGAAATGGCAAACCACTCCAGTATTTTCTACCAAAAAAAAAACAAAACAAACCTAACTCCAAATAGGATCAGGAAGAGTTAGACACAATTGAAAATGAGTGAACAACAACAACAACAACAACAACTATTATTATTATTCCATGCACAACAGACGATGATTGACTGGCCAACCTCAGTCATTGCTAATTCTCCTTCCTCTGCCCATGATCTTCCTCAGAGGCAGGGTTTGGGATAATTTCTAGGAGGATCAAGTGTCTAAAGAAAATCATTCTCTCAGCGGATTTCTTTGCTTCTTCTCCCTCAACACTTTTTAATGCAAATTATTGTTTTATTGTTCAGTTGTGTAGGACTCTTCCTGACACTGTGAGCCAGATTGTTCATGGTTTTTTGTTTGTTTTTGGCAAAGATTTGTTAGTGGCAAAGACCATTAGAGTGATCTGCCCTTTCCTTCTCTAGTAGATTAAAGAGAACAGAGGTTAACTGACTTCCACAGAGTCACACAGCTAGTAAATGTCTAATGCTGGATTTGAACTCAGGTCTTCCAAACTCCAGGATCAGTTCCCTATCTAAGGAGTCATTTAACTGCCTCTTATTTATTCAAATTTGACCCGGTTAAACCATAAAGCATGAACATCTATGTAAGGAAAGAGGTCACAAAAGACAATATGCAGCCATCCCACCTTGGTGATGCTATTGGGAGGACAGATGTTTGCCTATAATATAATCCTCAGGTCTCCAGTTTTTAGTACCAGCTAGCTGAGCTCGCTCCTTCTCCCCAGTGGTTGTCTCCCTCAAACATTAAGCAGCATCAGTCACTATGGCATCTCCCAGATCAGTGCAATTCATCTCATTTGCAAATTCCTTCTGCTTGTGTCAAAGCAATTGTACATACACAACATATCAGTGTTTTTGGTGGGAAAACTTTTTCCTATTGTGAAAAGAGGGAATAATAATGGAATTGACTGGAGATAGGGGAGGGTTAGGAGAGGGTCTATTACCTGCTTTTATCATGGTTCCCCTGCCCTTCCCCTAGCCTAGCTCCAGGATTGTCTGTCTTTCAAAGGAGAATAATAATAGCATTTACCTCCCAGGGTCCTTGTGAGAATCAATGAAGTTATATATATTTATATGTGTGTATACACATATTTAATTTTTTTAAATTTTTGATGAGATTATATTTGCAAAACACTTTGCAAAACTTAAAGTGCTTTCTAGATACATGCTCTAATAATAATAATTGCTAATATTATACAATACAGAAATATAAGTAGTAATAGTAGTAGTAGTAGCAGCAGTAGTAGTAGTGGTAGTGATGATGGTGGTGGTGGTGGTAGTAGTAGTAGTAGTAGTAGTAGTACTGAGGTTTAAGGGTTAGAGGTGCTCGAGACCCCAGAATACCAACATGTTGAGTCCTGGTGAATGAATTCAACTCAAGTCTTCTCTCAACCAAAGAAAAACAAAGTTTATTAGAGATTCTCCATAATGACTCTTAAGGAGCCTTGATATCTGTGCTATTTGTATTGGACAAGCAGGCCAGAATCCTCTGACACAGAGTAAGTCCGTGATAGAAAATTCTATTCTTTTTCAAGGAGGTGGGATGGGTCTGATATACAGAAAGGTTGTGGGAGGATTTAGGGGTGGTGTAGAGCAGGAGCTTGGGGAGGGTCTTAAGGAAGGGTCAAATGAGGTCATACTCCAGTGAGGAGAGATTAAGGGTGGGAAGTAGCTGGAGGCTACCTGGAGATGAGACAGTAGAGGGTTAGGCTAGGTTAAAGGTGTATAGAGATTTTGGAAGGATCGAGGGTGGGGGCTAGCTAGACAAAGGAG
This sequence comes from Pseudocheirus occidentalis, assembly GCA_028646575.1. NCBI lineage: Eukaryota > Metazoa > Chordata > Mammalia > Diprotodontia > Pseudocheiridae > Pseudocheirus > Pseudocheirus occidentalis. The sequence goes on along the minus strand of JAQQSW010024539.1, from coordinate 7,228 downwards.
GGCTAGGCTAGTAACCTAAGTTTTGGGTAGAGCTATAAAGAAAGGCACTGGCAGGTTTAATCTTAGCCTGGGGTCATTCTTCTGGCTATCCTTCACTAGGTATAGAGAGACTCATGCCCCTTTGAGTATGTATGCAGTTTCTCAGCAAGCTGAGTTTTTTCCATACGTACTCAAAGGGGCTTCCTAGCCTTTACACCTCAGAAGATGGGGAGCAGGGCGTCAGCAGATGGATAGAGAGAGCAGTTCGGTCAATCAGAGGAAACCAAGAGTGATAGCATACATCCTAGTAGATGTAACACACAGCACAGAAAAAATGAGCCCAACAGAGAGGAAATGACCAGCAGAGAACAGAGACGTGATGCCCAGGAGAATAAAGCATAACGGCACCACCAGAGAATATCAGTAACCCTGTAGCTTTGCAGGCTGCCTTTCACATTTGCCCTGGCTATAGGAGTTCCCAGTGTGTATCTGTTCATGCACATTCCCTGACCGTATCTGTTATCTTTCTTTAGAGATGGTATGATAACTTTGGAGACAATATCTTTCATGTATGCACAGGGAAATGGGTTGGGTTTTTTTTTTTGACATTTTATTTGCTAAGCTATTTGACTAAATGTTTTATGGTTTAAAATAATGTCCCTTAGGTGACTGTTAAAAGTCAACACATTGGTAGGGGCTTATGAGTGCTGAAACAGGTTTTTCTCAAACCTAAGATAGTTGCTCTGTGGACATGTGTGAGAGGAGTACCCTAGGTGCACCACTTACAGTGCTTCAAGAATTGCAACATATTTTAAATATATTATCTCTTTGAAGAGAATAAAATTACAGGCATTATTCTTGTTTTAACTGATAAAGAAACAGAGGGTCAGAGAGATTAGGTGACTCTCTAGGTGTGTCACAGCTGGTAAGGAAGGATCTTTACTCTTTAGAATTTAAATTTAGATCTCCTAAAGTTCTATCTATTTTTTAATGCAGGGGCACCTAGGTAACAGGTGATACAGTGGATAGAGCACTGGGCCTGAAATCAGGAAGACTCATCTTCCTGAGTTCAAACTGGCCTCACACATTTACTAACCATATGACCCTGGGCAAGTCACTTAACTGTTTGCTCCAGTTTCCTCATCTGTAAAATGAACTGAAGAAGGAAATGACAAACCACTCCAGTATCTTTACAAAGAAAACCCCAAAGGGGATCAGGAAGAGTTGAACATAACTGATCAACAATTCTTTCCTCCTATCTCTTTAATTCTATTAATACTTTAATACTAGTAATGCTGTCTACTCACAATAATAGTAGCTAATATTTATATCTAAATATATATCTAAAGTATATAAAACATTTTACATTTTTCATTTCATATGATCTTCATAACAACATAGTAAAGGAGCTACTATTATTATCCCCATTTTACAGATAAGAAAATTGGTAAGTGATACTAAAGCTTATCATACCCTCTGGAATATGCGATAGAGGGTAATTCTCCCCATAGGGGAAGCAGAAACTGTACTTTGCCATCCTCTAGAAATACCATTGTGATAATCACCATGGTTATCGCACTCTCTAGTACACACTCTCACTGTCTCTTGTAGATAGGGTGACCAAAGACCATCAGTGAAGCACACCAGATGATCTGCAGCAGCAGCTGCCCATGGTACTAATGAGGACACCAGTTTAAGACCCACTCTGAAGCTGACTGTAGGCAGCATATAAAAGTAGGAAGAGTCAAAAGATCTGTTTGAGCTTTTAGGTCTGGTATATAAGTTTATTAAGCTTAAAACCGCTCTAGAGACTTTTGGAATACCTATATTGCATTGGGTAATGAATGTTGCTTTTTAATTTTTTTCCTTTTCTTCCATGTTTCTCTTCCCAGCTAGACTGATCACTTAATAAACTTGCTGAGCATCATTATATGTGATTAGGGACTACCTAAGAGTTTTTTTCATCAACTATCTTTGAGACAACTGATCTTTTGGGGGGGGCTGGTGGGTGGTGGTGAAATGAAGAAATAAGTGAGCACCAATCCACTTAATGAGGATGTCAGTCTCACACCTACTCTGAAACTGTATGTAAGCTTCATATCAAATCCAGGAGAGCAGAAGCTGTGGTCTGGTGTTTAAAATAGTTCATCAAAGGAAAAAATTGGAAACTAAAGGAGAGCCTATCAATTAGGGGGTGGCAAAACAAGATTTGGCATGCGAATGGGATGGAATACTATTATAGTATAAGAAATGGTGAAGGAAGTGGTTTCAGAGAAGCCTGGGAAGATGAAAAGTAAGGGGAACAAAACCAGGAAACCAATTTATACTGCAAACAATATGCACGGCAAGGACAACTTTGAAAGACTTCAGATCTCTGATCCATCTCTGGTTATTACTATGATCAGCTACAAATTCAGAGGACTGATGATGAAGCATGTTACCCACCCCCTGACAGAGAAATGATGAACTCAGGAGACTGAATGAAACATTTTTTGGACAAAGCAAATATGGGCATTGATTTTGCTTGTCTATACACACTTGTCATGAGGGTTTTGTTTTGTTGGTTTGTTTTAATAGAGGTAAAGAAGATGGAAGGGAGAGTATATAGATTTTTTTAATTGAAAAATTTTTTAAAAAACAAAATGGTTCATAATGGAAAATGCTATCCACATACAGAGAAAGAAGTATGGAATCTGAATAGAGATCAAAGCATTCTGTTTTCACTTTTCTTTTTTCTGCTTTTTTCTTTCTCATGGTTTTCCCCTTCTGTTCTGATTCTTCCTTCACAACATGACTAGTGTGGAAATAGGGTTTTGGTTTTCTTTTTGTCTTTTTTGGAGGAGGAAGGCAAGGCAATTGGGATTAAGTGATTTTTCCAAGGTCAAACAGCTAGTAAGTGTTAAATGTCTGAGGCTGGATTTGAACTCAGGTCCTCCTCACTCCAAGGCTGGTGCTCTATTCACTGCACCACCTAGCCACCCCTGGAAATGTTTAATATGATTGTATGTATAACCCATATCAGATTGCTTGCCATCTTGGGGACAGGGGAGGGAGAAAAACATTTGGAATTCAAAATTTTAGAAATTTTGATGGTTAAAAACTAGCTTTACATGTAATTGGAAAAAATAAAATACTATTATATAGGGGGAAAAAATTTTTTTAATGGCCCATTATAGTGCAATGAGAGAGCAGTTTTAAAGGCAGGTAAGTACAAGTACCAGGTAAGGCCTCTTTGAATTCAATTAGTACCACTCCATTGATCTCTTTTTCTAGATGACTTTTCCCATGCATGTACTTCTTTTCCCTGTTGCTATGAATACCCCTAGGGAAGTCTCCTGTCCTGCGTTAATTTACAAGCTGTCCCGATGTTAGATCCAGAAAATACCAAAGGGTTGAGCTGTTCTGTATCAGTAAATCTGTTATAGGTATAGATAATACTTTCCAAGTCATTCCTCATACTCTACCAGAGATGGGGTGACCCTGACAGATATAGAGGACACATTCCTACCCTCACAAAGATTACCATTTTGTTGGGGGGTAAGCATATATAAATAAAGCAATGGGACAAAAATAAAGCATTGCATTGGAAATCAAATGACCTGGGTCCATTGGCTTTGCCAATGTGGTCATGCCATGCCAATGAGCAGACTCATAGTTGCTATTCCTGACTTTATGTGACCATAAGGAAGCTATGGAATGGCCTTCTTCCAACTGTATGTGAGTCATCATTGAGGGCTTTTGACTTGGAGATGATGAGGAATCCCTCTTGCTTTCAGAGACAGAATAGTCAATGACTGAGTATATTTTTAAAAAAGGAAAGGAGTAGCCCACCTCTCCTTCTTTCCAGATTTAACTTATGCTGGCCTCATTTCTCTTCTGTGGTTTTCATGTGACCACAGATGTCATTTGTCCTTCATTCCTGAAGAGGACCATGACATCATGGAGGTGATGCCCTGACATGCAAGTGAATTGGATTTAAGTGAGGGAGGGCTGGGCAAAGTCACCAGCCTCACTTTCTCCTCTGGAACCATCTGGATCATGGACACATGTCATCAAAGCATATAGCCTGTCTCATTAAACCCATGTCTGGGCTTGAGTTTCTTCTTTTATTTATTCTTTCCACATCTAAGGTAAAAAGAGCCACTCCTTCTGAGATGGATGTACCCAGGGTTGGAGGTGGTCTTGTGAATTAGAGAAGTCTGCAGACCATGAATCTTATTGAGTATAAGTTGAATGACCATAGAGGAGGAGTCCTAAGCAACTACTCCAGGACTGTTGGAGAGAACAACTCATGTCTGACTGCTTTTTCAACATACAAGTAGCATGATTTCCTTGAACAGTGAAGAACCTAGGTGGAAAGTAAAATGCTTCCTTAGCAATCCTACAAGCCTATTTTATGTTCTCATGAAATTTAAGTATAAGCCTCATAGAAGGTTCTAACAATAGCTCTAAGTTCATTTACTAAATTCCGATCTGTTGATGTGTTTGTGAGCCTTTTTGTTAAGCATTTCTTGCATGCATAGAAATAAATTACCTGCTCCATACCTGGTACATATTATATGTATTTATATTTTCCCTTTTTTGGGGGGAGACCCCGGATATGAGATAATTGGTAAAATAATCCTCTGTTCTATTGGGGTAAAGGAATTCCTGAGCCAGAGTGTAAACACTATAAGCTCACCCCCTTTCATTAGAGGCAGGTTCGCCTAACAACTGAACTCCATACAACTGCACTCCTAGGTACAGAACAAGAAATTGGCATAATATCACCATGGTGATCCAGTAGCGATTCCTTAATGTTAGACTATGTTCTATAAGTGTCACCTTGGGGAAATCCCTCTACTTCTCTGGGCCTCAGTTACCTCATATGCAAAATAAAAGATTTTTCCCTCTAGGTCTAAATAAAAAGATCTCATGACTTCTAAAGCAAATAGTTAACATACAAAAAAACCCCCAGATATTTTAAACACATTACATTCAGACAGTATTTATTGATCAACTTCTAGGTGGCTGGCAGGCATATAAGGAAGTGATATAGGGAAGTGGGGCTGATTCTTCTGGAGGAAATGACATGCCTCCTAGTCTTGCCATCGGGGGTCCAAACAGAGGAAGTCTAAATTTTTTTTTTCACATGATAGCCCTTCAGATACTTGAAGGTAGTTATGTTCCCCCCTACACTTTTCTTCTTCCAGGTTAATCTTCTCCACATCTTTCAATATCACATAATCTCAGGACCTTTCTCTGTATTGGCTTCTACCATCTGGCTGATCTCCAGTTTGTTTGCATCCTTCCTAAAATGTGGTATCTAGGAATGAAAACAAAGCTGTATCTGTGGTCCGACTAAGTAAGTAGCATCGAGGAGTATGATTTTCTCCTTTAACCTGGACTGCCTGTCTATCTTAATGTAGAAGACTAGGGTAAAATCAGCTTTGTGGGTTATCAAACCATGCCATTGACTTCGATTGACCCCACAGCCCTCTGACACTCCCAGTTCTTTTTGTGATAAACTGTTACCTGGATACACCTGTACATCTTATACTTGTAAAGTTGATTTGAAACTTAAATTTTTTTTTTTGAGATTGGATCTCCCTATTTTTATCCAGGTTGGAAGTATGGTGTCCACTTATGGGCCACTGCTGATTGGCACAGAAGGTTTAACTGTTCTATGTTCAATTTAAGCTACTTAGACAGTCCCTCCTCAGGTACCCTCCTGGTGGTCCTCCTCTCCCAGAGACTCAACACGCTGGTACTGAATGTGGGGTAGACATCTGATTGGATTTAGCCCTAGTGCATCTCAGAACTCCTGAGCTCAAGCAATCCACCAGCCTTAAACTCCCCCAGTAGTAGAGATTACAGGTATGAGGCACCACACCCAATCCCAGAGTAAAACTTTGTATTCCATCGTAATAGATTTGGTTCAATGTTTCAGTCTATAGAGATCTCCCTGTTTTCTGATTTTGTCACCCAGGACTTTAGTTGTGTCTTCTAGCTTTGTGTCATTTGTAGATTTAGTAAGCCAATTATCCAACTTTTATCCAAATGTAACATTCTAGTTAGTTTGGAGCTGGGGAGAAAAAACAACAACAGTGGGACTAGTTTTCTCTGAAGCTGCTTCTAGAAGTATTTTGAGGAGAAAGACAGAAGTTCCCTAGGGGAAAAGGCCCTTAACCGTGGAACTGAGTACTACCAGGTCAAAGGACAACCACAAGAGACTATGGCCGGAAGGGTTCTATGGAACCACTCAGAGAAGGAAGCAGACTTCAGATGTCTTGTAAAGAGCAGTGGGGAATGGCAGGGAGCGGCAAGTAGTCAGAGTAGACCAGATCAGGTGGTAAATGTGTAGTCCAGGAAATTTCCACTAGAGACAAAGCTGTCATGGAACTAATAATCATTCTTTATTGAGCCTAGACATTCAACCAGTTTTGAACCCATCCAACTGTTCTATTGATTGTCTACTTCATACTGATGGGATATAGAATCAGAGAAAACCCATGAATCTTCTCACTTGATCTGGCATTCACCTGAGGCCATAAGCCTTCCATTGTGGCTATTTCTAAATTTATTACCCATAAGCTAGCTTAGCCCTCCATTGTCTGTTATCTCCAGACAGCCTTCAGCTATTTCCCACCCTTCCTCCCATTCTGTACGTTCAACTCCTGTTCTCTTGGTTCAAGTCTCTAGTCACCACAGTCCCATCAAGACCTTCCCTATATCCCTCCTCCCAGACTACTATACCACCCCTAGATCCCTCCCACAATCTTTCTGAATATAAGATCCAATTTGCCTCCATGAAGGTGCACTTGATTCTATCAAGCCTTACAAAGGCTTGGATTCTTATCTGGTCCACTAGTATTAGGGATACAAATGCTCAGGTTCTTTAAGACCCTACCCAGTATGGTAAATCTTTAATAAATTTCGTTTTGCTTTGGCTGAGAGAAGGCTTGAGTCCAATTCATTCAGACAGGAACCAGTATCAGTATTTTGGGGTCCCAAGCACCCTTAAACCCCAATATTTTAAACCTAAACCATACTTGGTCACCTTTTCCATAAGAATGAGGTAGGTACAGGGTGTCCTAAAAGTCTTAGTGCTACCTTAACCTTTAATAACTTTGTGCTATTGAAGAGGAGCCCAAAGAGGGTTAGGGCTGCCTGAGACCCCAAAATACCAGCATGCTGGGTCCTGTGGAAAGAATTCCACTCAAGTCTTCTCAGCCAAGGAAAAAGTAAAGTTTATTGAAAGTTCAAGTTC
>JAQQSW010024538.1:0-10068 GCA_028646575.1 Pseudocheirus occidentalis | reverse complement strand
CCAAATGAAAACAGAGTTTGGATGCATGGCATAGTACTTGACCACTTATTAATAATGACATTATTTTAAATAGAAACTTCTTTGCCCTTATAAATACTTATCATTATAATTTAAGTTCTATGAAAGCAGCAACAATTTCATTTTTTCAAATTTGTAGCACCTAGCAATGTATCTCACTCATAAGAGGCACTTTATAAATGGTAGTTGAATTGAATCAGTGGAAATCATGGATAAAAAATGAAAAATTAGGTAGGTATTTTGTCTACACATTTTTTTTCTGTGTTTGTGTGCATGTGGTGTGTTATCATGCTGGCCGCAAATGGTGATGATAGACTAGATTTTTGACTTGTCATTTAGACATATTAATGACATTCAAACAAAGGCTACGTCCCCTAACATAACTAAACATGGGCATGTTTTACTGAATTTTCCCTTCTACTTCATGCATCATCTTATCTTTAGATAAGTTTGCCCAAACTACAATTAGTAACTTTTAGTTATGATGAAAATATTGATGAATTATGAAAATATGATTAAAATATTTTGAAGTGCATATGGAGTTTCTGGTCTCAAAACTGACTTCAGAAAATTAGTATATTGATACCTATAGGAAAATATATTAGAAAGTGGTAGTCCTATATCTATTTAAATTTATGTTGATATACATTTCAGGCCCTGTCAGTGATAAAAGCTCAAGAATGTCAGATGTCATTTTGTTCCTGTTCCCAGATCCCAAATGTGTCTCTATAATTTAGACAGGATCTTAAAGGTAGGTTGGGTGGGGATCCTGTTTCATGACATTTATATCCCCTATTACACAGTGAAGTACCACAAAGAATATAAGAGCTAATAGATAGGATTGTATGAAGGTGAACTTGCCAGTGAAGTAAGTTGCATTTCATTTTGAAATAGTCATTTTAGCATGGAATTTATAGGTGGAAGGGATTATTAAATTCAATGCCCTGCTCCAAATTAAGGAATTAATGTTCAAGAAGTTAAATGACTTCCTTGGTGACATAGTAAATCCATCAAAAAGTCTAGATTTGAAGCCAGTTTCTCTGAACTATAACTGTTCTCTGTATACTATGCTATATCATTTTATTAAACTGTTTTTTGTTAGTCTTTTATTTTCTGTTAGAGTTTCTGGAACATAGTAAGCACTTAATAAATGCTTCTTGATTTCACTCATAAGTCCTTGAAATTTATATCCTCAAAGTAAAATAAGAAAGAGAAGGCTCTAATGGTATAATTCTCAGTCAGTTTTGATATATCAAAATTAGGAACATGATCAAGATTTTCTCTTTCAATTTCATGGTTATGAAAGTAAAAATAGCATAATAAAGAGTAAAGAGCATTGTACCTGTGGTCAGAATATCTGAGTTTAGGGATCAACTATACCATTTTCTGTTTGTAGAAACTTGGATAAGTCACTTAACCTCTATAAGGGTCCAGCTCCCTTATCTGTAAAATGGAGATTTTAGTACATCCTCTGATTTTTATATCCTAGAATATCTTGAATGAAAAGAGCTTTAGCAATCTTGAAATCATTTGACTAAGGGCTCATAGTACATTAGTGGCCAAACTCTGGAATTAAATCCAGTTCTTTTGAATCCCCACGTGATCTATTTTTTTAATCCCACTGCCTCTCTTACCCCTACAGCAATGCTTTGAGAGGCAAATGAGATAATTTATATCAGAATGCTTTGCTATATTAATCTATGATTTAAATCCATATTAATTTGATTTAAACTTGATTAGATTTGATTTACCTTCATATTAATTTATTTTAATAATTAAGATGACTTAAATCCCAGTAACTTAGACCTCTTTAGCCCAAAATTTATGGTAAATGAAGGGTCTTGGGCCAAATTATTTCTCTGTCCTTTTTATTTTGAGGAAAAGATTTTTTAAGAATTATCTTATAAAGCAGCCATTGTTTCTGATTAAATGTATTGTTTATATTAAAATGGACAATGCTGGGCTATGAAACCATTTTGATTTCTCATAAACATATATAGTTCTCTCCCAAATGCTGAATTAATTTGCTTAGCAAACCTTTTCCTTAAAGAAACCTCAAAAGTACATTTTAGCTCAATGCAGGCTAAGCCAAGAACTACAGTAATTCCAAATAGAAGCAGTTAGCATATGCATTCCAAAGGAGATACCATATAATAATTTATGGCTCTCTCTCTCTCTTTCTCTCTCTCTTTCTCTCTCTTTCTCTCTCTCTCTCTCTCTGCATATAGCTATATATACCCTTAATAATATATAGATATAGATAGATAGACAGAGATAGATAGAAAGATAGATAGATAGATAGACAGATGATAGATAGATATGTCCTTATATTATTAAGGTGCTGACCCCTACAATGCATTTTCTGATTTCAATTCATACCAGACCATTTGAATTTGAGTATGCACTACAAAGTAATGACAATGTCTTTAGGATACTTGCATATCCTGACTGATTAACTTGATAACCAATAAAAAATTGGTATTTTTTATTCAATTTTGTTTTTAGACCAATAGAGTAATTTTCTTTATTTATGTTAAATGAGTAGCTATGAATTAGAGAAGAATACCTAGGATTTTGGGTGAGCCCCTTATGAAAGAAGACCCTGGGCAGCATGGATGGGTTTTTTGAATTGTTAGAGAGAGGACCCATGATCATAGAGGTCACAGATTGTTGGAAATAGAGTTCTTGCTATATATATGAACATATTCACCTCCACATTCCAACATAAAGGAATGGCCTCTCCTACTTATGAAGGGTCAGTAAAGTCTTGAGTTATCGCTATTTCTATCCAGTGGCTATGATGTTTTCTTCAGTTTCCAGGTAAGTGGTAGCCCTGATAGAAACTCCTCAACCTATTGCATCTCATGACTTAAAAAGACCTTAGTGTGAGAGGAAGACTCTCCCCTGTTACAATGCTATCAGTTTCACTGTGACCTTGCCTTTAGGCTCTCAGCTATGAGACCACCTTATAATGGTGTCTTTTTTTAATTTGAATACCTAAGACACTCATTTTACCTTGTGAGGCAATGATCACTACTAGGTGTTAACACTATGCTAAAAGAAACAGTAATTGTTTCCATTCAAAATGACTGATGTTGGATTTAGACTTACAAGGGACTTTAAGATATCGTCCCTTCCAACCTTCCTATTTTAAATAAGAGAAACTGACACCCATAAAGTTAAGTGATACTTGCCAAAGTGACACTTACATGACACATATTAAATATTAGAGTAAATATGAGAGCCAGATTTTAAATTCAGGTCTTCTGATTTGTGTGCTCTGTTTACTACACTATATGTCCTTCCAGCACATTAATAAGAAAAATAAAAATAAATATTTGAAACTCTCACTTCTAACAAAAGATTGAAAATAAAAGTCCACTTACAACAGCTGTTAATATTTTTGCCTAAAATAATAATGAAAACTTAAAATTTAATAAACAAGTTATAATAATCCAGTTATGTTTCAAAGTAATGAGAAAACATAACCACAATCAATAAAGTCCAGTGACTTTTTATTACCTCCAGGAGCAAATATAAATCCTGTTTGATTTTTAAAGCCCGTCAGAACTTGGCCTCTTTCTACTTCACCAATCTTACACCTCACTGTTCTCTTTATACTTTGTGATCCAGTGACCCTGGCCTTCTTTCAATTTCTCACACAAAACACTCCACCTGCTGACTCCAGGCATATTAAGTGACTGTCCTCCATTCTGACAGCATTAACCCTCCTCTTCTCTGCCTACTGGCTTCCTTCAAGTCTTAGCTAAAGTCTCACCTTTTGCAAGAAGCCTTTCCCAGTCCTCCATAATCTTAATGCCTCCCATCGGAGATTATTTCCAATTTATCTTTTATATAAATTTCTTTTGCATGTGTTTTCTTGCCATTTAGAGGATGAGCTCCTTAAGAGCAGAGTTTTGGTCCTTTCCATCCTTTCTTTGTGTCCCCAAGCTTAACATATTGCCTGACATACAGTTGACCCTTAATAAATGCTTGTTGAATTTATTATACCCTGTGGGAAAACACAGTATAAGCAAAGTCCAGTTCAGCATAGCTTTGAGGGGGCAATTATTTGTATTATGAAATCATTCTTTTCAATTCACTTGTTGTATTTAAATATGCTCTTATCAATAACTTTGCCTTGTACACAATTCTTAAGGAACACAGGTATTGCATAAAGCCTGCTACTTCTATGTAGCTATGACTATCATTTATTTTATTATTATTACAGTCACATTTTCTGGATGTGTAAAACACGGGTATGTAAAACTGTCTATATGGGGAACCCATATCTCAAACAACAGGTGACCTGAGTTGAACTATTATTTATGAAGGACAGACAGCAAAATATTCTGAAGTAGCTTTGTTGCTTTTTTCTTCTATGATAAGTTTTTGTTTTGTAATGATGAGTGAGGTGTTTCTTTTCTCCTCTTTCTTTCTTTCTTTGTTTCTTTCTTTTCCTTTCCTTCTTTCTTCCTTCCTTTCTTTTTCTCCCTCCTTCCTTCCTTCCTTCCTTCCTTTCTTTCTTTTCCTTCCTTCCTTCCTTCCTTCCTTCCTTCCTTCCTTCCTTCCTTCCTTCCTTTCTTTCTTTCTTTCATTTTCTTTTCTTTCTTTTTGGCAACAGTGGGTAACAGATGTTAATATTTGAAAGGAAAGGAAGCAAGCAAGCAAGGACCATTTGTGCACTGTGACATAAGGAAGTCATGAGCAACTTGGACTTTAATGTCTTCATGTGGAGACAGTCTTAGTGTTAAGTCTAGGAAAGGTACTCATCTCAGGGCCATGAAGCAACTTTTCCTGTTGAGTATTCAGCACAACCTGCAGCCCTCCTTCCCTTCCCACCCTCATCTTCATATGAACAGGGCAAGAACAGAAGAAAGAATATTGAAAATAAAAATATGAGTGAAAAGAAAAGGAAAAGCTTGCAAAACTAGAAGTATTTGAAAAAGTATTATCTCCATCATGGTAGTTTTATATTTTTAAATAACTTTAATAAGAGATTAGTCTATCCTTCTTATATCTGTCACAAGTCATCAAGTTAAATGTCAAAAAAATCTTCCAAAACACTTTAGAATCATTTCATATTTATATAAATGCTTTAAAAATAATATTCAGGTAAAACATTCCTCTTGCTAATTGTACTTTTTCTCTTCTGCGAATGTCTAGCACCCTTTCTCCCAAACTATCTTGTTTATATGACTACTTTGTGTATGTGTGCATATATGATTCATATAAAATATAAAGTTAACTACACATGTGTCTAACTTTACATTGTCATTGTGTGTACGTGAATATGATATGTACTTATTTGCACTTGTATTCTCAACTCCTGGGCAAGGTGCTGTGCAGGGAGTTGGAGCTGAGTAAATACTTGTTTATTAATTGATTACATCTATACAAAGCAAAATTGAAAGTTCAAGTAACCATTGAATTACTTTCATTTTTGTTGATTATTATAATGGATGGCAAGGCCGAAGCTCATCCTCTGGTGCCTAAATCCTCCAGTTTGGTTGTTGCAATCCGATGTAACAGATTGGATAATTGTCAAATCGGTTCACTTTGTATTGTGTAATTAAAGACCCAGAGCCTTGTCTGTCAACCTGTTGCTTTATTCTATTCTAATCCCTGTCTTCAGAAATTACTACATCCCAGAAGATCCTAAACAGATGGGTATCTGTCATTCTGTCATATGGTTTGTATCAATTACTATTTGTACAAATGGCCCTGATTGTCTAGCAATGACTATTGTTACCTAATGAGCACATTTGTTAACACATGTGAGTAGCTTGGTACAAACTAGATTAAATTTAAGTGACTGTGGTAAATACACTGATTTGTTTAAACCCAAGCTTAAAGTATATTTGTAAGAGGCTTCAACCTGCAACTAATTTAACCTCATATGAAACCTGTACTTCATTTCTTAGAATCCTCAAATGTCCTTAATTTGTATCAAAATATTGAGCAGAATTTATGCACATCTTCCATGAGAATGTTCCAAGAAAGGTCTTTCTCCGCACTCTTTAAATTTAATAATTTCCTTCTATGTCTAGCATAACCACAGAATAGAAAATGTGGTCTGCAGGTCTGGATTGCTTCCATATTTTGCTCGCTGGATCTATCTTTTCATAAGACTGTCTAAGTCAAAGATATTGACAAAACGAATCCTTGAATTGTTTTAACAAGTGTGGTATCAAAACCATTACCAAACTGGTCCTTCTATGGCTTTCTTCTGGACAAATCAACTGCAGTTAGCTAAAATGGTGGCATAATAACACCTGACTGAAAATTATAGAATGTTTCAGCGGTTTTACTACCTCTAATATCAATATGACAATTACAGCTAGCTTCAGAAATAGTAAGATGACTCACCTATATTTTCAACAATTTTTTAGAGTTATTTTTTATTATTATAACTTTTTCTGATTTCACTGTATGTAATTCTGAGTGTGATTGCATTCTCCACTGACATAGACAGGCTGCTAGTCTTTAGAGTGGAATCTTAAAGAATTAGCTAGAAGGGCACTAGCTGGTGCAATGGATAGAGCACTGGTTCTGGAGTCAGGAGGACCTAAACCTGGTCTCAGATACTTATTGGCTGTGTGACCCTTGGCAAGTCACTTAACCTCAATTGCCTCCCCCAGAACAAAAAAAAATGAGCTAAATAATTAGGTGATGACTATTCAGTGTCAGAAACAAGATTTGAACAATGTTCTTCCTGACTCTATGACTGGCCCTCTATTAATATTGTCATGCTCCTTTTTCTAATATCATATCAGATTGCTTTTCATATGATTTCAGGCCAGATTTTACTCTAAAAACATCACAGGTTTAGAAGGAACTCCTTTACAATTCAAGTTGTTGAAAAGTAGAATGGACTGCCCTTTAACTTAGTGGGCCTTCCCTCACTGGAGAGCTTCAGAAACTACAAGGATGTTTAGCAGGTATATTGTACAGAGAATTTCCATTCAGGGATGGACTAGGTAGGCTCTGCTATCCTGTCCAACTCTGGGCCTTTGGAATATTGAGAATTTTGGCATGATAGAATTCTGCATGACTTACAATTTCTTATAAACAAGCAAAGGACTAAATGATCCCAATTGCATGAATTCCTTTTTTTTAACCTATTGCAATTATTAGAACACAAGGACACATTTGTTTCTCTATGCCATTAAAAAAATCTTACTCACAGAAACACAGAATTCAGAAAATACTATTGAAACAATGAAAATAGCCCTCCCCTTGGAGTGAGAAAGTCAAGATCCTATTTGAATTTTCTGAGAAGGCACTTGATTTGAAGTCAAAGACCCAGGGTTAAAATCTTGGCTCTAGTAATTCACTGCCTGTGCAACTGGCAAATCACTAAACCTTTCACTGCCTAAGTGTTTTCACTTACAAAATGAAGGAAATATGTTAGATAAATTCTGAGGTTCCTTTCAACTCTAAATCTATTATCTTTAGGTCTTATAATTTCTCTGGATTTCAGTTTTCTCAGCAGTAAAAATAATATGTTCAAATAAGACAATTTTCAAAGTCCCTTGCAATTCTATCATTGTCTGGTCAATGACTATACTAGTGAAAACACAGTATTAAGTGTGCATGTGCGTGTGTGTGTGTGTGCTTGTATACAGTCCACATAACTAATGCTTAAGTAATGCTTTGTGAATGAATAAATGAATGTGTGCACATGCATGCTTATATGAAAGGATCAGCATGGTCCTGTGGTCTTTTAAAAGGACCTATTAGATAAAAGATGTAGCACGAGCTGCCAAAATCACCATGGAAAGATTCTTATTATTTTAATGCAGTAAACAGAATGAGCAATTGAACCATCAGCAGAGACAATGTAATTAGTTCACAACCTTTATTATTCTCCCATTTAGGGGCCAAGATCCATATTCCTCATGTTGGCAAGACTCCCACTGGCTTCACGGCCTTTTGCCTGTGTAGCTGGAGCAGAGCACTGGGCCCCAAGGGATATGTATAATGTTTTCCATAACATATTCAGGGAAAACTTAGAACTGAAGAGGAGATGCATTTGTTTTAAAACGTGATGTTCTCTTGGTTTGAGATTTTTAAAAAGTGCCCCTCTCCAAATTTGCAAATTGAAAAAAAAACAGTATGGGAAGGATGGTGGAAGGGGAGAGGTTTGCTGTTATTCATCTATTTACAAATTCATATGCTAGTTGTTTGGGAAAGTCAGCAAATAAGGAAAAGTTTTGGAAGAAACAAGTAAACAAATTCTAGCTACCAGAAAATTCTACTCTTACAAAAGGCTTTCCATATGTTTAAGCAAATGTACCCACTAGTTAGTGATCATGATAACTCACACTTCTATATTTTTGGGAGGCAGGGCATTTAAAAGTACTTTTCTTACAATAAAGTAGTGTGCACATAATTTTCCCCAACTTATTTATAGGAATACACAACTCATAGAGGTGACTTGTACACAGTCACAGAATTGGTGTTACAGGCAGGACCTTGGTCCTTACCTCCTTATGACTATACCCATTGTTCTCAAACTCACAAAACCACACTGACATTTAGCATCAACTACAACCAAGGACAAAATGCATATTTTAAAGATTTTTTTAAAGTAACGTATTACATGAAGTATTAAATCTAACATATTTCAGAAAGGGAGCTATATGTCAGCTGGTAGCAGAAAAAGCATTCTATTTTTGAAACGAATATTCCTAAATAAATATTTAAATATATTGAAACAAGGTATTTTTTTCTCTGTCCCAGAAGGCTGCTTTGAAAACAACATTAAATTCATCCATTATTTTGTTTTCACAAAGCTAATTATTTACTAAGTTAGTTCCTTGTGTAACCTATTTCCAAAGGTTCTCTCCTACTGAGATTAGCTGTCTCTTTAAGGAGGGGAAAAAACTAAAAGAGTTACAATTGTAATTTATTCTAAGAAGTATTTCTCCCTCTACTGTCATGGATGGTGTATGAGTTTAATTTTAATCTATGGAGACCTATGAGATAATCTATGTTGAATACAGAGGGGGGGAAATGAAAGAATTCTTTCTAGTTAGACCTATCATAGCTTATTTTATGAAGAAACATAAAGAGGATTTTAAGATAAATAAGTCTGGAGAGAGAGTTAAGAATGATTCCTGAAGTGGTGCTGAAAAGACTATTTTCTTATTATGGCTCAATAGAAGCTGGAGAAAACAGAAATATGTTGAACATTCTATCTTCATAAATCTATTGTAACCTCCTTTTTCTTGTGAAGAGGAAGAAGGGTATTCCTCTGATGAAGTTTTAGTCATCCTGAGTGAACTAAACTGTGTGGAACTATTCTCAGAAGTAAAAATAGATGTCACCTGTAGTTACTATCAAGGTTTGAGAGTACCCTCATGGTGATCTTTTTCAAGGATAAAATATTTTAAATTATTTTCTCTTCTTATTTCTATTTTATTGTTATTAAATTACTTATCTAGCAACTTTGACATTTTTTACTCCTAATAGATCAAGGTTTTTTAATATATAATGATATCTAACTTACTACTCCTGGGAAAAGAGATTTCTCCAGTTCATTAAAAATTACATTAGTTGAAATGGAATCTATAAGTTTAGTTGACTAAATGAGAGACATATTGAGATATTCATTGTGTTCATTAATGAGAAATATGTAAATATATCTTTAGATTACCCCAGGGTTCAGAATGATTAAATGAAATATGAGAATAAAGTGGAATGCTAGAAATAAGAGTGAGCAACTTCAGACCCTCTGTAGCCCTTTTATATATGGGGTTCATCCTGCTTATCTTTATTATACTGATGTAAAATTATAACTTACCATAGAAGTCATGAGCTAATTACATTGTTTGTGGCATTTATTCAGTTTGCTGCATTCATTAAGGCAATAAAAATATTTTATAGCATCATAAAAAGATCCAAACCTAATTATTTTTCTTTTTGACAAGGCAATAAGAGTTAAATGACTTGCCCTGGGTCACACAGCTAGTAAGTGCCAAGTGTCTGAGACTAGATTTGAACTCAGGTCCTTATGACTCCAGAGTGGTCCTCGATCCACTACAC
>JAQQSW010024537.1:0-10068 GCA_028646575.1 Pseudocheirus occidentalis | reverse complement strand
ATGTACAGTCTGTATTGAATTACCTGTCTTTCCAGTGGGGGTGGGTGACAAAGGAGGAATGAGAAGAATCTAGAATTTAAAGTTCTAAAATCTAATGATAAAAATATAAATATCATTATCTACATGCAACTGGGAAATAAGATATACAGGCACTGGGATAGGGAGATCCATCTTACCCTACCAGAAAGTCAGTGGTGTTATGGGGGAGGCTATAGGAGAGAGCTGATTGGGGCTGGAGTATACAGTGGGATCCCTATTTTGGGGTGGTGTGTAGGGGAAAGACAGGGAGAAAATTTGTAACTCAAAATCTTGTAGAAATCAATGATGTAAACCAAAAAATTAACAAAAATTAATTTTTAAAAAATGGGAGAGGTGCCACAATGATCAAGAAGAAGACATATTCTGAAATTCAAAATAAAAGAAAAAGAACAGCCTGCAAACTATATGCCTATGAACTTCACTTTAATTCATGGAAAAATCCCCTACTGGATCATTAAAAAGGTGGTTGGTAAATAAGGAAATTGGTGATTACAAAGAAACAGCATCCAGAGCACACCATTCCATGTTAATCTCATTTCCTTTTTTTTTTTTGGCAGACTCACCATTGAATGAGAAGAATACTGTGGATATCATTTATATAGATGTTTTTTTATCAAGGTCCTTAGCAAACTATCTTATACTAGTTTTGTAGAGAACATGGAAGGCTACAATTTAGGAATTACAATCCTAAGAATCCTAAGAATTCAGAACTGACTAAAAATCAGAAATCAGTTGCTAATTGTTGAGTGATAATGAGGCAGAAGGTGTCTGGTGCAGTAATCCAAGGATCTGTGCTTCTCCTGGTGCTGTTTGCTAATTTTATTAATAACTTGGATAAAGGTAGAAGTAACATGCTTATCAAATGTTCAGAGGACACGAAACTAGGAGGAATAGCTTGAATGATGGATGCAAGAATCAGGCTCCAAAAGTCTCTTGGGAAGCTAGAATGTTGGGCTGAATCTAAGACAATTATATTCAAAGGAGAGAAAAGCAAAGTCATATGCTTGTATATTTTTTAAAAAATCATCTTCATGAGAGTAAGATTGGGGAGGCATAGTTAGACAGCAGTTCTGAGGGAAAAAAAGATTCCAGTGGAGTTTAATCTCAATATAAGTCAGCAATGTGTTGTGGAAGTCAAAAATCTAATGAGATCGTGGGCTGAATTAAGAGATGTAGATACATCTAAAATTATTTTATGAAATACTTCTCAAATGCCACCTATCAAATGGCTCTATAATTTGTTTCAGATGTTTGTTTTATTTGCATTCACCCTAATCCATACTCCAGTCCTTATGTACCCTAGAATAAGCATCTGTTTCAGATTAGAAAGTACATTACAGACCACCTGAATTTGGTAAAATTTCAAAGTAGCGGTACTAAGTTCTCTTCTGAAATTTCATGGAAACAGTCTTGCATGTCATTGTTTTCCACTAAAACCAAACACAAATATGAGAACAAACCATAATTTTTATAGGCTTAGATAATAAAGATGATCCTAATTGGAAAAGCAAAAAAAAAAAGTTGAGATTGCTGAACAATGCTGAGATTCAAGAAAAAAAATAGCCAAGATCCCAAACAATTAGGTGAAATAAATCCATTACTGCCTGGATTCCAGGGAAGAGAATAGTAGAGAATTCAAGCTAGCACATGGAATGTTCTGCATATGCTTGTGATGTCATGGGCACTACAAACATCCAACTAAGGATTTTCACCCACAATTTCTTTCTAAAAATAAAAGGAAGATCACTCACTAATGTACTGCATGAAGCCTCTGTAGAGGACTAATGGGAAAGCATTAATAAGAACATATGATGATACACAAAGGAGTTAGGGTAGCTAGGTGGCACAGTAGACAGAGTTCTGAGCCTGAGTTCCTGCATACACACATGGCTTCCTGAGTTCAAATCCGACCTCAGACACCTACTAGGTATGTGACCCTGGGTAAGTCATTTAACCCTTTCTGCCTCAGCTTCCTTATCTTGAAAATGAGCTAGAGGAAGAAATGACAAATCACTCCAGTATCTTTGCCAATGAACTCATAAAGAGCTGGACATAACTGAACAAGAGCATTGAGGGAATATGCGAACCAGGAGATCCAGGATACAAAGAAGTATTACTATATCACTGCGTGCAGGCCACTGTAATAGGTTGGGACTGTTATGATTGAAATAAATGATAAGAGAACTTCTGTGTTAAATACCATGTCATTGTAGAGATGACAGTTCAGTTCAGTTTGATTCAGCAAATATCAATAATTTGTTATCAGTCAACGATTCTGTAAACATTTACTAAGTGCTATGTTCTAGGCACTGTATGAAGCGATAGGGATATTAAGAAAAAATCGTTGGCCTAATG
Source organism: Pseudocheirus occidentalis (assembly GCA_028646575.1). Classification (NCBI taxonomy): domain Eukaryota; kingdom Metazoa; phylum Chordata; class Mammalia; order Diprotodontia; family Pseudocheiridae; genus Pseudocheirus; species Pseudocheirus occidentalis. The sequence goes on along the minus strand of JAQQSW010024537.1, from coordinate 7,674 downwards.
GAGCTTTGAACATACAAACATGCAGACAAATATATGCAAACACGCCTGCATAGGAAATAACAGAGAGAGGTGCCAGAATTAACGATGGAGAAGCTTTAAGTCAAAGACAGATTTTAGATAGGGAAGTGAGTAGGCAGACCAGAGGAGGGAGAGCTTGGGCGGGGGGGACAGCCAGAGAAAAGGTCCGGAGTGTTTGTGGAATGTGCATTAATAGGTGGTAGAGATCCCAGATAAAAGTTCCTTTCATATCTCTGAGCTTGTAGTTCACCATGAAGATAAATGCCTAAGCAAAGCATTTGGGCAATCAATAATTATTTGGGAAGCATTTACTCAGTGCTGCGAGGGAGCTGATAAATGTTGAACAACTGGCCTTTTGACTCAATTCTTACCTAGCCCTGAGTCTTTGAATGGGTGTGGCATCAAGCTGAGATTTGGAAAAACCTTAATTTAGAAAGGCCGAGGTCACCCATTGCATCCTGGGCGATTGCCAGGCTTCTTGACTTCTATTTGACCACTGGACTTCGGTGGCTGGAGGAGAGAGTGAGCAAGAATCTCTGCTTCACTTAAATCCAATTCATGCTTAAGTGGAGACGTTATGCTTGTGATGTCATTGGGCCCCTTTGTGAATAAAGGAAGAACCACACCAACCTTACATATCTTTATACAGTGTGTCCTCAAATCATTTAGCTTTAAAATCTTAAAACTATGCTAAGGTTTGTGGGACAAAGCACATTTGGAGTTTTCTTTTCATATGCTCCCCAGCTCATCAACCTCCTTAATCAACAAAGATGTATTAATCTCCTACTATGTGCCAGACAGTGCACCAGGTAATATGGATAAAGACACACTAAAGAAAGAGCAACTACTCCCGTGGGGTTTCTATTGTTTGTGGGGATATATGTCCATAGAGAAATTTATATGAGGCAATTGGAGAAAGATCATACCAGAAGTTAGGGAAATCAGAAAAGGCTATGTGTGGAAGGTGATGAAGGAAAAAGGACTTTTTCTTGATGCCTAGAGGAGGCACAATATTCCAGGCACTGAACACGGCCAGGGCAAATGCACAGGGATGGAAATGGAATGAATTTTGTGAGGAAGAGAAAGGCCAGTCTAGCTAGAGTGGTGGTTCCCAAACATTTTGGTCTCAGGTCTCTTTTACACTCTTAAAAATTATTGAGGACTCCCAAGGGCTTTTGTTTATGTATGTTAAAGTTATTCATGATATTAGAAATTAAAATTTCTTAGTGTTATTATGAAAATAGATGTGACCTCACAGATATCGTAAAAGGGATTTGGAGATGCCCAGGGTTCTCTGGACCACACTTTGAGAACCGCTGAGTGAGAGCATTGAATGTGGGAAAGGGAGTAAAGTATAATGAGTCTAACCTTGAAAAAACTACAGGGATTATGATAGCACATTGAGGCATGTGGTTTGGAGTGGGTTCAGTTCTTGGAAGACTGGTCATTAATGAGATAGGGGCTAAGTTCTTTGTTTTCATACCCTTTGTCTTATTAAATCTCCACCCTGGTCATCTGACAATGAATTTCAGAATAAGAAGTGCCTCGAGAAAATAAGGACTAGAAACCACCATGCTTTCATCTAAAAATTCTAGTTTTTAGAAATTATTCCTTTCTAAGGAATATGCTCAAACCACTACCAATAATAAGAATAAAAGTATGTGAGTGCTAAAAGCATGGAGTGAGGGGACTATATCTTCAATTGAAAAACCTACAATTGAAGAGGAAAAGGGAGAGAATGTTAATCAAGTCTAGCATTTATCAATCAATAAAAAAATAACATTTACGTAGGGTTTGTGAAACCCTTTACAGAAACATCTCATCTGATCTTCTCACAACAGTCCTGGGAGGTTGGTGCTATTTTTATCCTGACTTTTGCAGATAGGGAAACTGAGGCATATCGAGGTTAAATGACTTGCCCAATGGCACAGAACTGATACATGTCTAGTCTGGATTTGAAATCAGGGTTTCCTGATGACAAACACAGCACTCTTTCTCTCCTGTGCCACCTAGTTGTTTTGGATTCCAGTCTCAGAAATTCCCAAACAGGTAAAAGAGGTTGGAGGAATCCAGGGCAGGTAGTAAAGATTACTTTGGGTGTTGTTGGTATATTTTAGTTCAAAGGCAGCTCACTTTATCTCCGGGAGGACAAAATCACCCAGTGTTGGAGATGATAATTGGCGCTTTTGGTTCAAATAGCATTTGCTTGGTCCAACACAACGCCTTGCTCAACATTGGCTGGAGTGTTTCTTGAATGGAAATGAATTCCTAAAATTAAAATGAAGCTACTAACAGATGCCTAGTTCTATAGAATTTGATCTAGAACCATGGTTCCTCTTCCACTGTTGACTAATGACATGGTATGATGTAGATCCATATTTCCCAGCTAATCTGGCAGGCAATGATCACACTTTTGCCAAGCCTAACCAGGGTTCAATGTATACTTTATCATCTTAGAGAAGAAGCAATATGTAAAAACTAGGGGATTTGGCTTTTGCATGTTCCCCCTACCCCCCACCCCCATAAGACTCTTCTTGAGTCAAACCAAGGAAAGAACTAAACTGGAGATATTTAGACACAACATGAACAGTACTACTTCTTGAAGGACTAATTTCAAACAGAACCCATTCACAGCTTCACTAATAAGGCTATTCCATATTTGTGTAGTGTTAGCTAGTTGGGCATTTATTTAATTGTTCTACTTCCTTGGGGGAGTGGCAGGGCAAATAAAGAAAAAGAAACTGACCAACAAAAATATTGAAGTAGAACATCCTTCTGACTCCAGAAATAAAATTGTTTCCCTGTAATGCCAGTGGGGAGAATAAGGATTACCACCCCCCCTTTTAATTCCTCTCATGGGAACAAATTCCTCCACCATAAATACCACACTGGTTTACAATTTCACAAATAAGTGTCAAAAATGGGTAGACTATTACCAACTGTAAATGTACATTACTTCCTCATGTCAACCTTACTGGATGTGTCCCCCCTCCCCGGTAAACTGGTGTAACCAACAGCTTGTTCTTTCCTTCAAGCACACATCACCTAGAGGTAGAGGTAGGGAGAGGAGAAGGATTGAAAGCTAGAGAGTAGAGAATCTCTACTAGATAATCCCCTCAAAAAAGATTTGTTCTGTGAAATTTGGATTCAGTCAAAGGGGACCTCAAAGGCCACATGTAACCTACAACAGGCAACAGGTTCCCCAGTCCCTGGCTATAGATGAATCTGTGAATAGCAGGCTCTTTTATTTCCCACTGTTTTTGTTTATTTGTTTGTTTTTGTTTTGGAAAGAGGGAGACTTCTTAGAGAAAGGAGTACAACCATGATGTTTTGAACACAATCTTGCCCAAAGGAGCAGAGAATGAAGTGATGGCAAGTTTCTATTACCTTCTGAACATCCAAGATCAGAAGCCATCCAGACAAAGAGAGCATGAGAGGACCTGAGCCTTTGATCACCATGGGTAAACTGAGACAGGTGGTTCAGAAAGTATTTTTTCCACCCAATTGTCATATATCATCAAAATGGCAAGTTGGTCAAATGCTCTCTGTAACAGAAACAAAGTGAAGTAATGTTTCACTAAAATAAGGGTTACATACCCAGGCTCACATGTTTATTTATTTTCCTTATAATAGAACACATAAATAATCCAAGATTCAACCTCAGCTGTTCAAATTTCATAGCTACTTCTAATTGTATTCTAGATTTGCTTCTTCTCTTTCTAAATTAAACTCCTATAGAAATACAGGACTACATATCCTAAGTTTACACTTTTTAAAATGACACCTTCATAATGCTTAAAGCATATAATTACATTAATCTCCTATTCCATACATCCCCAAAATGAAATGATGAAGATTCTCCTGCTAGGACCCAGATAAACGTCATTCTGTCCCAGTCCAACTCTGTTGCTCCTATGGGAATTGTGTAGGTGCCCTGCCACCTCTCTGCCCAGGTTATCACGCTTGCTAAAACATGATCAAGAAAGGGAGAAAATACTCTGATTGGATTCATTCCTCAATGGTTGTCAGACTGCAGTTTCTCAGCACGCTCATTTCAGAGTCCTCCCCCCCCCAACCTCACACCCTGCTCCTCCATCCCCATTTACGTCAACCACACCATTCAACCTCAGCTAGCTGCTTTAACCATGCCCTCTGGACTTCCCATGCCATAATTATTAATAATCAATAAATTTTCTTTTAAGACAGAAAGCTTGGCAGAAAGAACAGAGAGCTGCTGTTGGAGTCAGAAAGTCCTGGGGCAGTTTAGGCAGATGGACAGAGATTTATGGACACTGGGAAGGGGGTCTGCTCAAAAGAAAGTGGAAGCAGCAGGGAAAATGCCAGCTCCTAGGTACTAAGAGAGTCCTTAGACTAGATACCAGGACAGGAAGCAACAGGGCAGAAAGAGATCCTAGCAAGGTGGTGCAGTGGATAGAACTTTGTTTAAGCTTGGAGTTACAAAGACCAGAGTTCAAATCTGACCTCAGAAACTTACTATCAGTGTAACCCTGGGCAAGTCACTTAACCTCTTTCAGTCTTGGTTTCCCCAACTGTAAAAGAGGGATAATAAGATGACCTACCTCCCAGGAGTGCTGTGAGGCTAAAATGAAATAATTGAACAGCACTCAGCACACTGGCAGACACTGAGTAAAGAATATAGAAATATCTGTTGTTATTATTATTGTTATCTTTGAGAAAGTACTGGGCCACCAGGTACTTCTGTCACCCACTACCGAGTTCCTTTGATGTAGGAATAAAGAATGGAGATGAACAGTTGGGAGTTTGGGCCCTAACTGTGTGCTGAGCATGGAACAAGCTGTGGGATGTACACGGTAATTGTGTGGTTGTGACCTTAGGAGCATAGTGGAGCATTCCAGACTAAAGAGGAACTGACAGCTTAATTGTTCAAAAACTATAGAGCCTCCCAGTGGGCTAGTAGTGGCTGAGATCAGCAGCAATCTGCTGAAACTCCTGACCAGCAACAAGGCAGGAGATTCAAACTTAGTCCAGGAACTTAGGAAACTCAGACCAAGAGAGCAGTGATCAGACCTCTTCCTGGATCACAAAATTTGGGGAGCACTGACAGCTTATAGGCTACCAACCAGAGCTGTGAAAAGCATATAAAAGCTAAGGGCAGACACCCCTCCCCCACTCCAAAGTGTGAAGAGTCTTAGACTAACACAAAGTTCAAAATCAAGAAGTAGCTTGAAAGAATGAGTGAAAAAAGAAGAGGAAGGAGAAGCCACAAAGGGAGAATTCAAGTACTAGGGAACAACAACCAGAAGGACACAAGATTTAGCATCCTCCCCTATAAAGATACAGTCGGCTTGGAATATGATATTCTAGAAGAGAAAGTGTGGACGCTTAAAACCAAAATAGTCTACCCACCAAAACTGAATAAAATTCCACAGGGTCAAAATAAACCTTTAATGAAGTAGAACACATCCTAGGTATTCATGAGCAAAACACCAGAGGTGAGTAGAACATTTGAAACCCAGGATTCAAGAGGTAAATATGACCGAACAATCATAAGGAACAAAAAAGTTTCAAGTGGTTACATTCTTACATGGAGATACAATGGATATGGCCCCACAGAATCTGATTATCACCAGGTTCACTGAGGGCATCCAGGTAGACAAAGGAACTGGATGCGATTCTGCTGTGTTTGGATAAGCTCAAAAGAAGAATGCAATGGGTAGGGGGGAAATTATACTGGAGAAGAGCAGAGGGAGAGTATTCTTTCTGAAGTATGGACAATCAGTAAAAAATCAAGCTCTGATTCATAAAGTTTGTTGATTTCCAAAATATAAATGTCGACATTGAAAATTTAACAACCAACACACAAGTTGGTATGACCTGGCTCCTTGAGTAACTGAACATATTCAGTGATGAATCTGTTAATTATTTCAATTTGCTTTTAACTTTTGGAAAGGAGAGAAACCACTGGAGCAAGAGGGAAGCAAAAATAGTACAACTGGTATTTCTACAGAGGTAAATAAATGAAGTCATTAGTGCTGAGCTTAGGATCCAAAGCAGTGTTATCAAATCAAGTAAAAATCACCTTGGGACAGATTCTGTATCACAGAAATCCATTGATGCTATAGACTAAGACTGATACTTCATTTTCTTCCTCCCCTTTCCAGATATCTCTTAAGTGGAGAATTGAATACTTATGATCCTGATTTTCCCCTGGGTTATTCTTGCTTCTCCTAAATGTTTGGCTATTCCTTTGTGTATAAATGTTGGTTTTGTTTAAAACAGAAAATATGCTAAAGCTGTTGATTAATGAATTTCTCATCTTTGTGTATTCTAGCTTGAATTCAGCCTCCAGTAGAATGGGATTGGCTTGGAGTTAGTGGGGAATTGACAGAGAGAGAGAGAGATAGAGATAGAGAGAGAGAGAGAGAGAGAGAGAGAGAGAGAGAGAGAGAGAGAAAGACAGACAGACAGACAGACAGAGACAGAGAGAGAGAGACAGAGAGACAGAGAGAGAGAGACAGAGAGACAGAGAGAGGCAGAGAGAGACAGAGAGAGACAGAGACAGAGAGAGAGAGACAGAGAGACAGAGAGAGATAAAGACAGAGACAGAGAGAAAGAGAGAGACATAGACAGACAGAGACAGAGACAGAGAGATGGTTTTTAAAGCTGATAGTAGTTGTTTAACGCATCATAATTTTAGTTTACACACGACTACCCAAAACTCAATTAAAGCCTCTCTCTGCTTTTACACTTACGTTTGATTATAGGCTTTGTAGAAATATGGCAGAAGTTTACAAAAGTCTACAAACATTCTTTTAGACGCCAAACTGGAGTTGCCACGATATCAATCCAAATCAATTGAGTTTAATTTTCAAAAAAATATATTAAATGCCTACTGTGTATTAGATTGTTGGGGAAGCAGTGTGGTACTGTGAAGTGTACTGTCTCTGGAATCAGAACATCTGGGCTCAAAGTATATTTTTGATATTTACTGTCTCATGTCCATGTACAATTTTCTTCAGCTCCCTGAGTCTGTATTTCCTCATCTATGGAAAGGGATGGAGTAGATTGGCCCCTGATCAGGGTTTTGTGGGTAAATCTTTAACAGCTGGCTCTCTCTACATTATTAACATTACCTCCATTACTTTCTCAAAAAACAAAACAAAACAATAAATCAAACCCTGCTTTGTAGCATTTTCAGATTCCCAAAGTGTAAATGTTTCAATCTGGCTCCAACACACTCCTGACTCTGATGTCCCCTCACTCTCAAGATCTATGAGCTATTTGAGTGATATTTGTGACAAAGGCCATCTGTATAATTTACTATCAATCTTGGCTCAGCCTTGACAATCTCTGTGTGGTGTCCTATTTCAGAGGAATCTTGTAGCTAAAGTATTCCACCTCCGAAACTAACAAGTGAATTTATACGATTAGCAAATTCTGGTAGTATCAAGTCCCATTGTCCACACAGGCTGAGTTTAACATTTTAAAAGATTTTCCTCCAGAAGTAACCAGCATGGTATGTGTGTATACATATCCATCATCTATCTATCTATCTATCTATCTATCTATCTATCTATCTATCTATCTATCTATCGATCTATCTATCCATCCATCATCTATCTGTCTATCATCTGTCTGTCTATCTATCTATCTATCTATCTATCTATCTATCTA
>JAQQSW010024536.1:0-10068 GCA_028646575.1 Pseudocheirus occidentalis | reverse complement strand
GGCTCTGAAGCAGCCTGGTGGGGGCCACTGCTGCTGGTTCCAGTAGTTCTCCTCCCCCACTGCTTCCTTGCCCCGGGGGTAGAATGGCCGAACTGCTTTATCCCCCCAATTAAGTTTCAAAGTTTCAGCTTTCACTAACAGTCTCTCTGACCATAGTTCCCCTCAGGCAGGTGCTTTAGATTTTCTTTGAAGTGGACTTATGCTGTGGCTTGGGCTTGGGAGGCTCCGCTGCTCCTCGTGGCTGCCCTGGGGCCTTGCCTGGCCATGGCTGCGGTTTTGGGATGGCTGTGTCTCTGCTCACTGTGGTGTGAGCTGCGCCTCTCCGTCCTGCTCCTCAGGCCTTGGCAGATGTGGGAGTGCTGGAGGCTTTAGAACCACTGCAGGCTGGCTGCAGGGCTCGGCTCAGCTCCTTCCCACTGTCCCAGGCCTGGCCGAGGTCTCAGCTTCCGGCTGTTCCAGCCTCCTCTCCAGCGGTGGCGCTGAGCCCCTGCTGCTGAGCTGCCTTCAGCGAGAGCTGTGTTCTCTGTATTTTTGTGAGTCTGAGAGTCCTAGACTTTCCTAGACTTTGTCTGGGCTCGTATTTTCTGGGTGTTTAGGGTGGCGGTGTGGGAGCTGCTGGACCTTGCTGCTTCTACGCCGCCATCTTGGCTCCACCTCCCCTGAACATGTTAATGCTAGGTTGTTTTCACTAAATTTAGATTCAATATATCATACTATTATTTATAAAATCATATGTGCATTATTATAACCCTAGGTACTCCTAAGTGAGAAGTGAAAGACTTTGGTGTTTACAATGAAACTCAGATATCTTAGAGATAATATAGGGCATATTTATGAATTTTAAACAACAAAAATGACAATAATACAGGCATTATTTTCTCGATGCATCTTACAGGCAAGTACATTGAGAAGAGAAATGAGTTGCTTTAAGGTCTTAACACTTGTTATGTTACAAGTGGGTCTTCCTGATTACAAATGCAATGCTCTTCACGTGCCGCATTGATAAGGTTTGAAAGTTTCACCTGCCTTTGTGTTAGCCTCAAGTGGAGACTTTCAGTTTTTGTGACTCAATTTATTATAAAATCGATAGCTACATGCTGTAGAGTACATTTTCCGGCATTGAAAATATTCACATTCAACAAATTCAACATTCAACAAAATTCACATTCACATTCAACAAAAAAGTAGGGATAGGTCAGATAACTGACAATATGTTGCATGTCAGGAGTGGAGGGAGAGGTGTCCTTAGTAACCTGTATGACCAGAAAATGATTAATCATGAAGTGAGAGTGAGGCATAATGGATGAAGAACCTTAATTTTACAGTGGTATCCATGTGATGTTAAAAGAATGGGATGAGGCTTTTAGCTTCCCGAGGAAAACCTGTATAGAGAATTTGTAGAAAACCATAGCAAGAATTGTACAGAAAGACAAAGTATGGATCAGCTTGTGACCTGCCCATATGAAGGTAAAAAAGCACACTAACAAGATCTGAGATTCATTGACATGCAAAGTATTTGAAATATGATTTATGGTATACTCTGGGTGGCAGCTTACCTGATTGATTCATACAATTAGTTCTGGTAAGGTTCTGAGGGGAAGCAAAGGAAAGAAATACAGATTCTTCCAACATGTATTTATTAAGCACTTATTGTGTAACAGGCACTGTGATGAGCACTGGAAGAACAAATACAAGCAAAAAGAAAGAATTTCTGCCCTCAGGGAGCTTACTTTGCAACTGAGAAAGACAATGGATAAAATAAGGAATTGTACTTTTGATGGGGGCATCATACTCAGCCCATTAAATTTTATTTTAAGACTGTGATGCTATCTGTCTCATTATCCCCTTTTTCACAATTCTCATGGCCATCATTCCCTTTATCATTTCTCACCTGGAGAGTTGCAATAGCCTCTTAACCTATCTATCTACTTCTGGCCTCCCTAATTATCAATTCATCCATCTTACAGTGAGTAAAACAGTTTTCTTAATGTACAGGGATGATTATGTCATATTCTTGCTAGGAAATCTTTAATGATTTCCTTTGCCAGGAGAATAAAATTACAACCTCTCTAGGAAGCATTGAAAGCTCTTCACAATTTAGCTTACTTCATATTATTCTCCTTTATATACTCTATGTTCCAGCCAAACTGGTAATTTGCTGTTCTTCCAACTACTAATTCCATCTCCCACCAATATGCCTTTGTAGGGGATGTCCTTATGCCTAGAAGGCATTTCTTCCTTATGTCTGAGTCTCAGAAACCTTAGTTTCCTTTAAGCCTCAGATTGAGCTCCACATCCTTTACAATATTTTTGGTGATCCCCCTTGATAAAATGTTCCCCCTCCTCAGATGATGTTATATTTGCTTTCCTCTTTGTAAGTTGCATCTCCTAATAGAATATGACTTCCTTAAAGGACAAGAAAGGAGTGAGTTAAAAAAATTTTTTTGGTCCTTTTATCCTTCATGCTTAGCAAAGCACACTGCCCTTTGTAGGTATTTACAAATGTTTACTCAGTTGATTAAAAAGGGTACTAGTGTTTCCAGATCTCTATTAGAGAATTCTGTAGAATGAACCATATTTCATGGTCCAACTTGGTTCATGTAGATATTTTCTGCATCTGAATCTGGGTAAATGGTCATTAGGGAGGGTGTTCAGTGTTAAAGTTCTGTGAAAAACTGGTGAAAGGTTTTTTCTGGAGTAACTTTTTTTTAGCTGAAGCTATTCTTCTGAAAAAGTACTGCAAGCCCATTGGGTTAACTTTTATTTTAATTTTGAGATTTTGTCCAAATGCTTCATCTCAAGCAGACACCCATTATGAATTCTTAATTTTGTTAACTTGGAAAGTCATGCATAATTCTGTTTTCCTGTCAACACCAAGGCAGCTCTTCGATCATATTTATTGACTTCCAGGTAATGTGTAACTTTCTTCCAATATTTCTGAGCCTATCAGCTCCAATTTCAAGCCCTAAAAGGAAGATGAAATGCTTCCAATGAAAGAATTTAGATGTATCAAAAGCAGCTTGTTCATTGAATATTTTAATATAGTTTTCTATGTTCCTATAAATACAGCAACTTTATAAATTAACCTCTTCAAATGATTTTGTGGTGGTCCAGTAGGAATATAGGGCAGAATGCAACTAAACTAAGCTTCATTTATCATTTTAATTATGCATGTTTCGGCAAATATAAAGGTCTTTAGCTATATTCATTTAAAAATTCTTTTGATGTCAGCATCAGAAAAATTCATTTATGACATAAATGTCATAACCTCTTAAAGCTACACCTATGCTCTTCCCTTTAATTCAGGAAACAGAGAGTGCCTATTCTGTTCTAAGCATTGGGGATACACAAGCTAAAATGGGTTATTTCCTGTCCTCAGAATCTTACATTTTACTAAATTTCTATTATATTGAATAATTATATCTTTTTTTTCTTTTTGGAGGAGGTGAGGCAGGGCAATTGGGGTTAAGTGACTTGCCCAAGGTCGCTAGTAAGTGTTAAGTGTGTGAGGCCAGATTTGAACTCAGGTCCTTCTGACTCCAGGGTTAGTGTTCTAGTCACTGTGCCACCTAGCCACCTCTGAATAAATATATCTTAAAGGTTTTGAGAATGACTTAAACAAGGAGTATTATGTAATCCAGTTTTTAAACTCATAATTCAACATTTTCTTTGTCTTCCTCTATAATATGCCTCCTACCCCTACCCTATGTGGACTATGTGATTTCTGTTCACAATCTCTCTTTAAAGAAATACTTTGAAAACTTTTTTTGAAAAGCGTACATATTTAGAATATTGATTTTTTTTTAAATCATAGGATGATAGATATAAGGCTTAAAAGACCCTCAGAGGTCATCCAATTTAACATCTTCACTTTACAGACAAGGAAACTGAAATGCAGGAAAGTTAAGCAATTTGTCTAAAGTCAAACAATCAATAAGCATCAGGTGTAGGATTTGAATCCAAGTTCTCTGATTTAGGAGCTAGTGATCTTTCTATTTGCTTGACCCAAGTTGCTTGGCACATACAATGGTATTTTTGCTGCTATTAAAAAGTATAAATTGTTTTCAGATGTATTTGTTTTTCTGTTTTCTCATTCAATTTTTCCATTAACATTTCTCCATATTACAGGTGAACTATGGGAGTCTCAAAAAAGGATATGTGACTTGCCAAGATCTAGTAAGAAATTTAGTTCTGTAGGAGACCATACAAATGAGGAAACCAAGAATCAGAAAGGGGAAATGACAATGCCATTTCCTACGTAATAAACTCCAGTGGTTCTTATTTGCTTTTGGATCAGATATGAGGTCCTCGGCTTAGTTTTTAAAGCATTTCATTGTCTAGCACCAACCCACTTTTCAGTCTTTACTCCTCTCATTGTATTCTATTATTCAGCCATATTAGCCTTCTTTGTCCAGCAAAAGTGGCCTTCTTGATGTTTCACACAAGACACTCCATCTCCCAACTTTTTGTCCTTCAAGGAGATTTCATTCAATAGCTTGATATGGCCCATGTAGGGCAATAGTACTTAGGAAAGAGAGTTTGTTCTGGGGAGTCTCAGGAATTGTGAGTTGAGACATAGAACAGATGATTATCTCAATTTGTCTACAGTCAGAACAATGATTCTTCTTAGGAGAGCAAGAGGTGAAGGGGCACTTATCTAAACCCTGATCTCTGAGGAGATCTTGGTTTGCCAGTGCATGACTGGATAGGAAGCAAAGTTGTAGTGCATCATCTGAATTCAACTAGATAGAATGGAACCAAATATGATAGACTGCACAGTTCAGAATGGAGAGACAAAGTTAGGTGCATGAACAAGGGTTAAAGGGCTGATCTCTGGAAGTCTTGCCTGATTCTCAAGTTTTTTTTTCCCCTGGGGAGAAGGGAGGGGGAAGAAGAGCAGTGACAGGAAAGAAAGTTGAGGCTATAGCTTAATGGAGGTGCATATTTTTTTTTCTCTTTGCTTTGGAGAGCTGCTGGTAAGAGGAAAGCTAGCTACTTAATATTTTTCCATCCTGGCAGTAGAAATTAGGACCAGAGAGCAGATATTGGGATAGGGAAGATGAGTTTTTCACCCAGCACTTCCAATTAATATCAGACATACTTATCACTTTGTGCCACCTTCCACTGCAGAGACTTCACCCTGAAGTAGTAAGAGGGCATTCTTTGGGAGAGGTTCCAACATAGCCTCAAAGAAACAATGACTCACAAGTATTTCCAGGATGCATGCTTGTCCATGACTTAGCTATGAATGCTACAAAAGGAACCAACAACTCTATTCACTAGGAACTTACAAAGGATTGCCTTTTTAAGGAAGAGACTTACCTAAACTTGGAGAAGTACTCAAGAGACCCCCAAATTGCCCAGTCTCCTCACTGTTTCAATACATTCAGTATAACAGTTGGTCTAAAGGCATTGGACCATGAGTTGGAAACCCAAATTCTGCCCCAGGCTCTTCTACAGCAGAATAGATGACCTTGATTTGGTCTTTTCTTCTTTTTTGACTTTACTTTGCTTATCCATAAAACAAGAAGGTTTGATTAAAGCAGGTATTCTTAATGTTTTGGTGGGGCATGAAACCCTTTGGAAGTCTGGTAAGGCCAATGGACTCCTTTTAACAATCATGTATTAAGACAATTAAAGGAAATGTAATTTCAGTTAGCAGTCAGGGAAAATAAAGAGGTAATTTTTTTTCTCATCCACTCTCATTTACAGACTCCCTGAAACCTATTCAATGATACCAGGTTAGGAACACTATCTTAAAACCCACAAAAATCATCAGCATTTCTATATATGACCAAAAAATCCCAAAAGCAAGAGATAGAAAGAGAAATCCCATTTAAAATAACTGTAGACAATATAAAATATATGGGAGTCTACCTGCCAAGACAAATCCCAGAACTATATGAACACAATTAGACCTAAACAATTGGAAAATGTCAGTTGCTCATGGGTAAGCTGGGCTAATATAATAAGAAATGACAGTTCTACCTAAATTAATTTACTTATTTTATCCATACTAATTAAACTACAGAAAAATTACAAAATTCATCTCGAAGAACAAAAGTTCAAAAATGTAAAAGGAATTAATAAAAAAGTGCAGAGAAAGGTAGTCTAGCTCTACCACATCTAAAACTACATTGTTATTATTTTTTTTCTTTTTGGTGGGGGAAAGGCTGGGAAATTGGGTTTAAGTGACTTACCCAAGGTCGCATGGCTAATAGGTGTTAAGGGTCTGAGGTCGGATTTGAACTCAGGTTCTCCTGATTCCAGGGCCAGTGTACTATACACTTTGCCACCTAGCCTACCTTGAACTAATAAAACTATATTATAAAGTAACAATCATTAAAATGACTTGGCACTGACTAAGAACTAGAGTGGTGGAGCAGTGTAATATAGTAGGTACACAAGACACAAAAGTAAGTGGCTTATAGTAATCTACTGTTTGTTAACCTCAAAGACTCCACCTTCTGGCATAAGAAGTGACTATTTGACAAAAACTGCTGGGAAAACTGGAAAATAGTATGACTGAAACTAGGGACAAACTAACATCTCACATTGAATACCAAGAGAAGGTCAAAATGGGTACATAATTTAGAGATAAAGTGTGATACTATAAGCTAATTAAAAAAGGAATAATTCACTTACCTGTCATATCTATGGAGAAGGGATGAATTTATGACTAAACAATAAATAAAGAAGATTATAAAATGCAAAATGGATAATTTTGATTATGTTAAATTTAAAAGAGATTTTTGCACAGGGAAAACCAACTCAAGATTAGAAGTAAAGCAGAAAACTGGGAAACAATCAGTATTTCTGAAAAAGGCCTCATTTCTCAAATATATACAGAACTGAGTGAAATTCATAAGAATATAAATCATTTCCCAATTGATAAATGATCAAAGGATATGAACAGGCAGTTTTCAGATGAAGAAATTAAAGCTATCTACAGTCATATGAAAAATGCTCTAAATCACTTTTGATTAGAGAAATTCTGATTAAAACAACTCTGAGGTACCACCTCACATCTATCAGATTGGCTAACATGACAAAAAAGGAAAATGATAAATGTTGGACACTAGTGCAACTAGTCCACTAGATTAGTAGGAACACTAATGCATTCTTGGTTTGGTTGTGAACTGATCCAACCATTATGGAGGGCTATTTGGAGCTATGCTCAAAGGGTTGTAAAGCTGTGCATACCCTTTGATCCAGCAATACCACCATGAGGTCTGTAACTCTGAGAGATCATGAAAAAGGGGAAAAGACCTACATGTCCAAAAATATTTATAGCAGCTCTTTTTGTGGTGGCAAAGAATTGGAAATTGAGAGAATGAGCTGAATAAGTTGTGGTATATGAATGTAATGGAATACTATTGTACCATAAGAAATGATGAGCAGGCAGATTTCAGAAAAACCTGCAAAGATTTACATGAACTGATACTGAGTAAAATGAGTAGAACCAGGAAAATATTGTACACAGCAACTATAAATAACACTGTATGATGATCATGATAGACTTAGTTCTGCTCAACAATCCAATGATCCAAGACAATTCCAAAGACTCATGATGAAACATGCTATCTACATCCAGAGAAAGAACTGATGGAGTCTGCACGCTCATCAAAGCATATTGTTTTCACTTTTTAAAAATTCTTTCTCATGATTTTTCTCTTTTGTTCTGGTTGTTCTTTCACAACATGACCAATGTGGAAATATGTTTAACATGATTGCACATGCATTACCTATATCATATTGCTTGCAATCTTGAGGAGGGATAAGGAGAGGGAAAGAGGGAGGGAAAAAAATTGGAACTCAAAATCTTATAAAAATGAATGCTGAAAACTATCTTTACATATTATTGAGAAAAAATACTATTTGCCAATGGTCTCTAAGGCCTCTTTCAGGTCTGATATAGTTCATGACTGTTAGATAAGTCACACTTAGACATAAGTAGGAATTCTTTCACTGGGGACCAATTCTGTTGAGTGCAGGTACTGGGATATAATGCAGAGGATTTTCCATGTGTAGGGACAGTGGTACAGTGAGAGAGGGAGGCTTATTTCTCAGAGAATTCAACCCATCTCCCCTTGGTGTTGGGCAGAAAGATAGGCACTTGTCTAGGAGTTACAGTAACCATGGGACCCCAGGGGTTATGGGCTAAGAAATTCATGCTGTAAAGTAGTTAAGTGTAACAGAGAAATACTTGGTGGCAGACCAGGATTACTGTGAAGGAAAGTTTCTATCCACTTAACCAAGGAAGTCCAGTTTCATGCCTCCACTGGTCAGAACCCTGAGGCAAAATCCCCATACTAGTACATTTTGGGGTGGTCCAAATTTTTTCATTTGTTAACTGATGACCTTTAAGATTTCTTCTAGTCCTGCTATTCTGTGGTTCTATGGCTTTATTCAATAGGGCCCTCTATATTTCTCAGAAGTTGTACAATAAGAAGTGACTGAAGAAAGTCTTACTCAGCTACCACAGGGAATATGAATAATGGTATCAAAAATGTTTGACATAAATTTCCTCCTGGGGTAAGGCCTGGATTAGTATGCTAATGTTTAAGCCATAGCAATATTTCACAGCTGAGGAGTAAATGACTAAACATAAAAAAGTATATTTAAATGTGGATGGATGTGACTATAAAAGCACCAAAGGCACTGCTAATATTATCCACACATTTTTTCTGCATAGAACTGAAGGCTAGTCCAGTCATCAGGGAGGTGGGATCACCTTGCCACTTAGCCAGAGGCAATGCTATTCCACAGGCCAATGATAAAATCTAATGAAAGAGCAGATGCAAAGGTGCTTTTAAAAAGAAAAAAAATAAATGTAATTTGAATTATAGGAACACCCAAGTTACTGGACATTAAGATAACCCCTACTTTTAAGTTGTATAATAGGGAAATCCAAGTACTAGCTAGAAACCCTAGGGACAAAGTCATCTATTTTCTGAAGCTATCACTTTCCCATTTCTCTGTCCAAAGACTTAATCATAAAAGCTAGAGCTGGAAGAGACTTCAGATTTGATCTAACCTCAGATCACCTGCTTTGCAAGGGAGGAACTTGAGGACTCAAGTGGGAATAGAAGTGCCCAAGGTTACATAACTACTGAGAAGTCAAGCTTGGATTTGAACTCAGATTTCTGAATCCCACTTCATTGATTTTTGCCATTTTGTGGTGTTGCCTCAGGAGTAACTTTAAAGAATTTCACTGATATTGAGTCATAAAGTTGAATAAACATGCTATGTTGGTAGAAGGCTCACTAGATATGGAATCGTAGGACCTGAGTTCATGTTGACCTCTGCTGTTTGTTACTATTGTGACTTTAGGTAAAACTCTTTGGGATTGTCTTCAATGCTCTGAAAAATTAGTGGAATGAGTTGATCTCTTAGGCCCCTTCCTGCTCTTAACCAATCAATCAACAAGTCTTTGTTAAGCCTCTGCTATTTGCTAATTTCTGGGAATACAAGGACAAATATTAAATAGCCCCTGCCATCAAGGAGCATATATTCTAACAGGGGAGACAACATGTAATGCATATGAAAAATATATATAACATCTGATGAAGAACAAAACTTAACTCAATAGGTATTTATTGAGTAACTAGTAATCATAAGGCACTGGATAAACAAAGTGGAATAAGCTATAGTGCCTACTCTTTGGTTTTTAGATTAGGGAGCTGAGATATTTACCAAAGAGTTATGACATAATATGGAATCTGATAAGCACCATAAGAGACATACTAAGCCTTATGGGGAGGTAGAGATGTGGGGAATCTGTATTGGGTGAGAATTCAGGAAAGGCATCAACTAGTATATGAGGTGGATATTGAAGGAAGGATAGAATTTCTATAGGTAGAATTGAGCCTTCTACCAACATTGCATGTTTACTCAACTTTATGACTCAATATCAGCAAAGTCTTTTAAAGTTACTCCTGAGACAATGTATCAATAATGAGATATTCACAACACCCATGATGGTTATGAATATGCTGGTACAGTTTTGGATCACAAAATGTAGCAAACTCTCCACATGGAAGGCAGAACCAAGGTCTTTATTCAGAA
>JAQQSW010024535.1:0-10068 GCA_028646575.1 Pseudocheirus occidentalis | reverse complement strand
TCATAGAACTTGGAACCAAGAGCCCAAAAGTCCTGGGCTCAAGTTCCAGGTTCACCAGTCACAGGCGAACGTATTAGGTTCTCTGGACCTCAGTTTCCCTATATGTAAAATGGGGATAATTTGAGGGCAATTCGATAGCTAACCTAAAGTTAAGCATATTTTTGAAATTCTTTCTTTCAGGAACATGAATAAAAATGTTGCTCTCTGTAGAAATTAAGTGCAATCTCTAATAAGTCAGCAAGAATTTAGCCACTCATTACATGCCAGGCATTATGCCAAGCAGTATAGAGACAAAGAAAGGCAAAAACAATCAAAGTAATAAGGATCTGTAGTAATGGACACATTAATGGCAAATATAAAAATGAAAATTCATGTTAGTTGTTGACTCATCCTCATAATCCCTGCCTTATATACCTGATAGGTGAAGAACAAATATGAAAACGGATGGGAACGCACTTTGGAAACTTTGGAAACTGTCATTATCATTGAAAAGAAGATAGCAAACACTCCTAACTCTGACACAACCAGCCTCAACAGGGCGTGACTCTCTGAGTGCTTTCCTGAGCATTCCTAAATACTTTCCTTTCCCAGAGTAGAAATGTTTCAGAAAGGATATTTCTTATATAAGTATGTACACATGTATGTATGCATGTATATGTGTATGTATATATTTGTCACTATACAGAAACCTATCTAAACTTTATTGTAGCTTTCTGGGAGTGTGGGGGGAGGGAAAAAGTTAAAAAGTGCACAGCAGAAAACAAAAGAAAACTCACAAGGAAGCAAAGAAGAGATGGACAATTCTCAATACAGAGTATTATTTTCATACAGGCTTTCTTGAAATGAAAATGTTTTGTTATATATTTAGAATCCTCTCTTGTTCTGCTGTGCACACGAAGTGCTTTTTTTCTTTCTCATTTTGTTTTTAAGCTCCAATATTTAAGTTTATGATATATTTTTTGTTTCTTTTCTCCATTTGGTATTTGTGTTCAGGCATTTGAGTCCAAAATAAAATTAAAAAAAAAAAAGATTGAGCCAAGTCATTTGGGCATTGCTCCCAAGTACAAAACTTGGGCTGTTCGGTCATGTCTTCAAAGGGAAGGACAAAGCATGAGGGGGGAAGCCTGGGTGGTTCAAGTTTCCCCCCTCCTTTTATCCCTCCTTCTCACTACAAGGAGCATGCCATGCCTCCTCCTCCTCCTCCTCCTCCTCCTCCTCTCAAAAATAAATAATAGGTCCATTATCAAAAATCATTAGAGATGATCAACTGCTGGACTGCCAAGTTCTACCACCTTTTGCAAGTGACTTCCTTGCTCTGTACCACGGCTTCCACCTCCATAAAAAGAGAGGAGCTAGACAGGTCATAGAGGCCTCTTTTAGGGCTGGAAGGAGCCTAACAGGACATACAGCCCAACGCTCTCATTTTACAGAAGCCTTTCCTAACTCCTCACTTACGTAGTCCATAGCGGCCTCCTCTCACCCCAAAATATCTTTTTTTGTATATATTTATATTCCATGTGTTTATATTGTCTCCCACAACAGAATGCTATACTTGAAAGAAGGAGTTGTTTCATTTTTGTCTTTTAACTGGCTCATAGCAGATGCATAATAAATGATTGTTGACTGATTGGTTTATTACAGAGGTCCAAAGAAACGAAGATTACAAAGGTAGGGATTTGAACCCAGGTCCTCTGACTCCCTCTCTAGCATTGCCTCTCTAAAATTTGTTCAAGCTCTAACATTCTGTGGTCCTGTAAAGTAATGTGTCCCCAGACAAGCAAATGGCAAGCCACTGTGAAAGATACTATAAACTTTGGTTTAGATCCAAATGCTTTCCTTGAAATGCATTCAATTCAACAAATATTTATTAAACACCTACCATGTGCCAAGCACTGTTTTTGGCACCAAAGATGCAAAGACAAAGATAAAATTGTCCCTGCCCATAAAGTATCTTATAGTCTACTGAGGAAAAATAATGTATATTCATATTTGTATATATATGTATATATAATATGCATATATAGCGTTATAAATATGAAATGTGTATACATACATATATGTGTATATATGAATATCTATTCATACATATACATATATGCCTGTATTTCATATATATATATATTTATGTATACATATATATATATATGAAATACGGGCATCCCCCAAATTCTTAGTATAGTTTTAAATTTCATAGCTGGGGGACATGTCAGGGAAGGAACAGGGGAGGTGCATAGACCCATAAAGAAAGATCTCATTCATAGAGGAAAGTAGGATTTGAACTGAGCTTTGAAAGAAAGTAGGGATAAGTGAAAATAAAATGTATACAAAGCAAATAAAAACTAATTTCAGGAGACGAAAAACACTAACAACTAGGGGCAAGAGGAGGGGCCTGCTGTCCAAGGTGGCATTTGAGCAGAGCCTGGAAAAGAACTGGTGACTGCAAGAGGCAGAGGGAGAACATTCCTGGCAAAGAGGACAGTCTGTGCAAAGGCACCAAGGCCAGAGAACAAGTAGGTCAGTTATCAGATGCCAGAAGGCAAGACGGGATAGTTAACAAATCCCAAAACAAAGTTGTGATACGAAAGGATCTCGTCAAGTTAGAATGATGAATTCAATATAAAAATAAGGATAAGACTCAGAACTGTGATTTCCTTGGTATAAATAAAATTTAATAGGACTAAAGATTGTCTTAAACTAGAGTTTAAAATGCAATTTTGTAAAAAGCCAAGCACAGAGGTACATATTTGTAGTCCTTGTTACTGGAGAGGCTGAAGCTAGTGGACCACTGTAACAGCAATCAATTTAGTACATACTTAGCCCTTAGTAACTTAGAGCTAAGTATGGAAGGTGCGAGCCCTGTCCACTGTTGAGAGGGCAGGAACTCCCCTGTTCACATGGAAGAAGGGGACTGGCTGAGACAGGAGGCCAGTGTG
Source organism: Pseudocheirus occidentalis (assembly GCA_028646575.1). NCBI lineage: Eukaryota > Metazoa > Chordata > Mammalia > Diprotodontia > Pseudocheiridae > Pseudocheirus > Pseudocheirus occidentalis. Next base: position 7,135 of record JAQQSW010024535.1, on the reverse strand, counting down.
TATATAAGAAGAGTTCTGGAGACAGAGAGACAGATTTGGCTATCTCCCTCCTGGTGGCTCCAGTTAGAGGAAGCAGGATTGTCCTAGCATCTGGGACCTGGGCTGCTGGACTGAAGAAGTGAGTTGGAGTTTTCTTGAGAGACAGAGAGAGTTTCTCTCCCAGCATCTGGAAACTGACTGAGAACTAAGATGGAATATTACTGAGACCAGACTCAGCCCCCCCTGGAAGGCTGAGAGGGCTTGCCTGGAAGGCCGATATTTCTTCTGGGTCCTAGGACCAGCTGAACTGCTGGAGGACTGAAGAAGCATGATTGGGATAAGACTTTGTCTGCGGCCCAGCTGATCCTTGAGTTCCCGGCAACAGAAGTGATGAAGGGTTTGAGATGTGCTGGACCCTGTGAACTTCAGTGTGTGCCAGGGACCTGGACAAGGACCTGGGAGCTGTCTACCTCTGAGGACTGGATAAGAACCTGGGAGCTGTCTGCTTCTGAATCCAGGTGACTGTTTGGTGGATTCAGGAGGGAGCTAGGACCATGGAAGGGGATCCAGGGAATCAGAGAGACCACCCTGAGTCAAAATGAAGAAAAGGCCTCCCCTTGGATGAAACTGAGGTTTGCTGGACACCAAGGGGTGGAGGGTTTGTGTGGTTTTTCTAATGATTGTATTTAATGACTGATTGAGTTAATGTATGATTGCCCCATGAGCGGAAGATTGATTATTGTATTGCGAATTGATTGAACGATTGAGTATTGATTACTGTATTGTGAATTGATTGAATTCTTTGTTCTAAATATTGTGGCCACTGTAGTGAAAACTGTGTGGCCATTCTAATGTTAAGCTGTTATGAACACTATATTGTGACTTTCTGTGATAAGATGTAATGTTGTGAATATTACATTGTGATGTATTGTGAATGCCTGCCTTGATTTCTAATGGAATAAACAGAGTGTTCACTATACTGTGCAATCAGAACCTTAAAAGCTGTTCACAGTAACATTCTTTTGGGAATCTGCTGGTGCATGTCGTTACAACCACTTGAGCTCAGAGGCTCTAAACTACACTGTGCTAAACTTACTTTAAATTCACTTCTTTACTTAGCATCTAGCCCTTTAGGGGGGTAGTGGAGAGGAACAGGGAGACAAGTCAGATACCAGGCTGCCTAAGGAGGGACAAACAGGCCCTCAGAAATGTCAGAAATGGAGCAAGCAGGTCAAAACTCCTACACCAATCACAGTAGTATTGAACTCATCAGTATCCCCTGTACTTCCAGCTTGGGAAAGACAGGGAAACCTCACCTCAGGGGAAAAAAGTAACATCACAAATGTAAGTTTTCATTCGCCAGGGCATGAACTGTGCTCTCATTAGAAACTGCAACACATTCACTTATCACATCTTCACCTCTTTCTGCGACTCACGAAAATTCTCCTCCCATGGCTAGAGACACACTAATTTTGCTATGCATCCTGGAATTTTCTAGTACCAATTTTGACAGGTGAAGCCTGGTAGCAAAGTCCTTCATTGGTAGAAGGATCAGTTTTTCCCATAGTTTCTTGATTTTGCGTATCTTAAGATCATAGGATAGGAACTAGACTTAGGATGTTGATGCCATAGAGAACATTATTTTAAAATTATTTATTCATTGTAAAAAAATCTTTTTTTGTCCAACTCTTCATGACCCCATCTGGGATTCTCTTGACAAAGATACTAGAGCGGTTTGCCATTCCCTTCTCTAGTCCATTTTACAGGTAAGGAACTGAGGCAAATAGGGTTAAGTGACGTGCCCAGGGTCACAGAGCTAATAAATATCTAAGGTCAGATTTGAACTCAGGAAAATGAGTCTTCCTAACTCCAGCCTCAGCACTCTATCTACTGTACCACCGAGCTGTCCCCCACCCCAACCATCTTGTGCCAAGATATGCCTCTCCCCATATCTAAGTAGAGAAGCTTTACTCTTCTGTCCTTGGATGCGATCACCTCACAATCTAGTCAGTTTAAGAAAAATGGCTTTGCTCCCCATTGCAACCATTGCCAAAAGCTAATGGCATGTGGTAGTCACTCCAAAGATTCACTGCTCATACAGTTAAAAGAGCATCATGTTTGGAGTAAGAGAATCTGGGTCAAATCCCACTTGTGACCTATGTGACCTTGGGCAAATAACCTCTGCTCTCTGCTGCTAGTTTTCCTCATCTGTAAAAGGGGTAATAGAATAGGTACCCTATAAGCTACCTTCTGGTTCTAGTTCTGTGATTCTATGAAAAGGTTAAAGTGCCAGTAATTTTCTAAGTAGGCATATTGCTCACAACATCAGTGGTTTCTAGGAGACCTACTTCATGCATCTACATCTCTCAGGAGGATAAGCATTTACTCAGTTTAAAAATCATATCAAGTCTCATGTCCCCGTGATGGCTAATTGAATCCCTATGATTCCGACTTTGGTCTAATCACTTACTTCACTTAATATGGAACATAATCACTAAATGATGCATTAAGGTATGTTTTCATGTTTCATGCAATCTTCATTTCTAGTTTCTAGTAATATTGAATACAAATAAGTCTTTGTATTCAGCAAAGATCCATGTAATATAAATTAACATGCAGATTTAAATTAAAATGTAAATCAACATTTATTTCAGAAGGCATAAATATTGACATGTGAGCTTGTGACTAGCCTCAGCAAGTTGTATCTTTTCCCATTTACCTGAGCCACAGAAAAGAATGCCACTAAACACTGCTCAGAGAAGAATCAATACAGTCATAAGGCATTAAGCTCCAATCAGAACTGCTATTTGCAACTGGGTTGTATGTAATCCCATCATATGGTCCTCCTCCTGCTTTTGAAGAATCTCCCTTAGTCCCTTTACAGAGAAGGCATGGCTTGCATTGAAGAGACAAAAGACTGGAAAAGTTATCTCCCTAAGAACTGAACTGCGGAAAATCTTGGAAATTAGCCACAGACAGTAACCTTTGTGCTCTGACCCGGCTCTGACAACCAGGCAGAGAAAGGATCGAGAAAACAAAGCCTTGAGTCAGGAGAGGAACCCAGGGTTCCTGATCATGCCATACATGGCATACTGTGCCATACACGTCTCTTATTAAAACTGGACTCATTCCAAATACCCAAAAAAAGAAAAAAAAGCAACTAGGTCTTCTAATGGGTTTTTTGTTGAAGTAATCAAAGGAACAAATTCTGGACTGGAACAAATTCTGCCAGATCCAGCTACGTATTTCCCCTTACCTTCCTCAGACACTAATTACACTTGAGTAAAATAATGAAGAAAATGCTCCTGGCACAGTTTCCCTCCAATCTAAGGACCCTCTCAGCTCTAAATCTGTGATCCTATGATTCACACATGACATGAAGCTACATCTCTTGCATACATACATAATTTCTGGCATACATCCATCTTCACTGCAAAAATACCAAGCTTCTAATTAATTGATTATAGGCCCCGATTACCTCTCATAGTTGAGAGTACTGCAATTGCCTCCTTATCAGTCTAAGTTTGAAGCCTATCCAAACCATCTTATTCACGGATCTCCGCATAGCATAGTCCTAACCATCTCAGTCCCTTACTTAATAAATACTGCTAGCTCCCCATGAACCCTAGAATGAAATGCAAATTCCATTTGGCATTGAAACTTCTTCACAATCTGACTCTATGCAACCTTTCCAGCCTTATCATCTATTACCCCTTTCATACACCCTACCATCCAGCCAAATTGGCTTTCTTGAAATTCCTTGTACATAACAGTTCATCTCTCTCCCCACACTTGTACAGTCTGCTCCCTTGCCTGAAATGTACTCTCAGAATCCCTCACCTTCTACAAAGCTCAGCTCAAATGCCTTTCCTGGTAGTGGTGTTCCTCCACCACCACCACTAAATTGCTGTTTGTATCTGGCGCATCTTTTGCATGTACATTTCTGTGAATATACTCTCTCCCCCTACAGGCTATAAGCTCCTGGGGGGCAGGGACTGCTCTATGTCTCACTGTATCTCCAGTGCTTGGCCCATAGTAGGCATTTTACAGATGCTTATGCACCGGTTGAAATGAGATTAGATACCAAAGTATCTCATTATACATAGCAGCTGCTCCCAATCAAGTGAGGAAAGATCCTGTATAAGTTTGGTCAATATATTAAGGACATGTGATTTCCCTGGTTCCTCCACCAACTAGTCAATAAATTATAGTTCTAGAGAGTTTCTGGAGACTCAAAGGGGTTAGGTGGTTTGCTCATGGTCACACAGTAAGCTCAGAGGCTATTTCCAAAAGATTTGCTGAAGTGAGGGCTAAAAGGGGCCTGAAATTCCATCCAATTCAACTGCCTCCATTTACAGAGCAGAAAACTGAAACTCAAGACGACGGAGTGACCTTTCCAAGGTCATACAAACAGAAGCATGGGCAGGATTCAAACACATCTCTTATGATGCCAGATCCTCTAAATCCATCTTGCACGGCTCCCTACCAAGCAGCAAAATGAGCTGCCAGAGTTCCATAACTGCTGCCCACTCAGAAGTACCTGGTTTATAGTGAAAATGGCTAAACTTCACCTACATCAAGTATCAACCAAGCAGCTTCCCTGTCCCCTAGCCTCAGGACAAATGCTGTACTCAAAGGCTCACATTCTACAGAAGATGAAAGAGCTAGAGACAGTACGCACCAATACATAATCCAGAATAGGGTGGTATTGTGCAAACTGCTGCTGCCATCAGAATTCAGAGAAGTGGGTCATTAAAATTTACAGTTCTACATATGAAAAAAGAAATGTATTATGAACAAGTGTCATCTTGTTAAAAATAACAGAGACAGCCTGAAATATACGGCCGCATATTATTAAAGGAAGTGTAACAATCCCATTTATCTGGGGGCTGCCAGCTCTTTGGGGGAAGAGAAATATTTTTTATGTTGCATTATCCAAGTCCACAGGGTAATGCAAACTCAAACACAGCCCTTCTGATTCACAGTGCAGCCAATTTACTGTGACTGGAGGTAAATACATAACATCTCACACAAAAAACCCCCCATTGCCTGTTTATCTTTGTAAAATCATAAAAATCATATGGTCTTTATTGTAGCTGATAGGCTGGAATAATCTATCATCTCATTGGGATATAGAAATAATATATTTATTCGATTAGGGATGCAAAGACCAACCACAGTTCTCTCTTTCTGAGCCAAGAAAAATTTAAATATTTCAACATCTAAGAAAAGTCCTGCTGTCATCTGTCACCTCTACAATCCTAAATCTCATCATCTTGAGTATTAACTTCATGCGAACCACAGCTGACTGTCTTCAGGGCTATAAAACCTTTTCAAGGAAAGTATAGAAACCAAGAGACAGTGGAAAAAGAGAGAGGGCAGAAAAGGCTTTAGAGTCAGGGATCTGGTTTCCAAAGCTCCCACTATGCGTTACTCTGTGGTCATGAGGAGGTCACTTTCCAATTCCTTCATCTATAAAATGAAAGGGTTGGAATACATGACTACTATAAGAACTATTTAAAAAGCCTCCCCTACAGAAGCTGTAATTACCATTACTATATTGCTACTATAGCTTTAAAAGTCAAATGAAAAGGGGTGGCTAAGTGGTGCAGTGAACAGAGTATCAGCCCTGGAGTCAGGAGGACCTGAGCTCAAATCCGGCCTCAGACACTTAACACTTACTAGCTGCGTGACCTTGGGCAAGTCACTTAATCCCAATTGTCCTACCTTCCCCCTCCAAAAAAAAGAGTCAAATTAAAAGTTTAGGATTTGGAAATTGAGGCTAGATGTTTTTTAAGAATGTGGGAAGGATTAATGGAATCAATAATCATCTGAAATTACTCATTATAGAAATGCACATTGAAGCAACTTTGACTAGCTATCGGCCTAGATGACAAATGTTGGAGGGACTGTGGGAGAACTGGTGTACTAATGTATTATAGGTAAAACTGTGAATTTGTTTAACCATTCTGGAAAGCAATTGGGAACTCTGACCAGAAAGTTTCTCAAGTGTGCCTCTTTGAACCAGCTATATCACTACTGGGCCTGTACACCACCAAAAAAAAAAAATTAAAGAAGAAAAGGATCTACATATAGAAAAATATAGCCGTTCTTTTGGTGGTAGCCAAAAGTCAGAAAGTACAGTATTGGAGAACAGCTAAACAAATTGTGGCATATGAATGTAATAGAATATTATTCTAGTGCAAGAAATGATGAAATAGATCATGTCAGCGGAAAGATCTTTATAAACTGATGCAGAGAGAAGTGAGCAGAACAAGCAGATCAATTTATACAGTAAAAACCAAGAATATACTTTGAAAGACTTTAGAACGCTGATCAAAACCATGATAAACCATGGGTTCAAAAGAACAAAGATGAAATTCACCACTTACCTCCTGACAGGTGATAAACTTAAATTGCTAAAACATACATATATTATTGGATGTGGCTAAAGTGGGAATTTATTTTGCTAAACTAGGTACGTACGTATTGAAGGATTTATTTTTCAGGGTGCGTGTCTAGGTGTGTGTGTATTTGTCTGTGTGTGTGTGTGTCTGTGTGTCTATCTTTAAAGTTGTTCGATGAAGGAAAGGAATACTGAAAAGGAAAAATTGATTAAAAAATACTTGATACTTGAAAAATAAAAATAAGAAAAAGAAGAGCTAATGGATATGTTTTGCAAGGAAATACAGCAACGACAGAGAAAAAGAATGAGGAAAAAAACTTGTTTCTGAGAACTGTGTTAACTTATTTTATGAAGTAATGTCATAAAGAGAATTTTATCAGGACTGAGTCTGGAGAGAGATTGGATTGTTAAAAGTGATAGCTTGAAAGAAACTAAGGAGACTATTTTCCTGTCGTGGCTAAAGAGAAACTGGAGAAAGAAGATGGAGAAGATGAAGGGATCTTGTCACCTGATGGAACTATTTTAGCCTGTATCCTGCAAAGAAAATGATGACTTTTTAGAAACAACTTTATTTGGTACCTTGAGTTAACTGAATGATGTAACTGTGTTTTCAGAAGTAAGAAAATAGACAACTCTAGCTACAGTTAAATGGTTAAAATCCTTTTCGTGGTTAAAATTTTGTAAATATTTACTTATCTTCGTTCTATGTTGTTAATAAATTATACGTAATTGATATAATATATAGTTATA
>JAQQSW010024534.1:0-10068 GCA_028646575.1 Pseudocheirus occidentalis | reverse complement strand
TTCAGTATATGCTACTTAAAGCAGCATGTAATGTTTGTGGAACTCACAAGCCCAGATAAAATTATAGAAGGGAATGTAAATTGATTCCATGGGATTTGGATAAATATTCTAAGAGAATCAGAGAGGAAAATCACAATCTCCAACACCATATTCTTGGAGTCGCTTTTGGAAATAGAATACATGTTTGAATTGATCACAGATATGGCCCTTTTTTAGCAATTCCTGTGTTAGTCATTATTTTTCAGTAGATGCAAGTGACTTGGAGTTAAGTTTCTTTCTCATTTGTCTACACATAGATTTTACAGAGGTCCTCACACATATTAGGCACTTAATATTTTTTGAATCTTATTCCTTCATACTTCAGGACATCTTAAAATAAGCTTAATGTTAAATATTTGTTGACTTGATTTTCTATTTTTAAGTCACTTCAAAATAACATATCCTTTTGTCTACATATTCCAAATATTTTGCTGTTTCCTAAAGTGAAAGGCACATAATAAAGATATTTTCCAATCAGATTTCTTTATGCTTTTCATGTTTTCTTGAAGTAACCTTAATATATTCTTGTTGTCTTTTTCATGTATTTTTAAATAATCTACAAATAATACACATATATCAATAAACAGGAAAATATTTGCCCATAGTAAATTATAAGAAGATATTTTTCCAACTAGTAACCTTCACAAAGAGTCCAGTATTAAACGTTTAATGTTTGAAGACTATTAAAATATTTTAATGGATATTCAGCTAGGACTACATCACTGAAACACTGATTCATTGAATATATTTAATAGAGTCTAGATTATTTTGTTTGCATTATTGTATCCACCGACCTTCCTGAATTAGTCTTTGAAACCATATCTCATCTTTTTTTAAGGGCATCTCTATTTACTTTTATTTTACAAGATTCAAGTCCACAGTCCCTTGAGTTTCAAATTTTCTCCTCTCCCTCTCCTCCTTCCTCACTCCCCGCCATGGTGGCATGCAGTCAAGTCTAGAATCTGCAAATACTTTCCCGTTGGACATTAGTCTGGTTGTATTGAAGGGTTGTAACCAATGGAGTGGACAATAGGAAAAAGGAAACAAAACCAAACCACCATAGCTCATCTTATAGACATTCAGGTTAATAGGCAAATATCTTGAATTCCCCAGAAAATGTTTCTATTGCAGAATTAAGCCAATAAGTCACCTTTTACTAAATTGTGTGGACTGTGATTTCCTTTCAGCTAAATCATTAATGAGTTCACTGAGAAAGTTTTGACTAAATAGGACTTGGAACTTTAGAGTTTCTGTTCTTTAAGTGAAAATGACTATTTCTTGTGTTTCCTCTACCTTGTTTATTTCCCATTCTAATAGTCCCTAATCTAGGCAGCAACATTTAACTGTGGTACCCAATTATAGGCTCTGATTAAAATAAACCTAAGGATAGGAACTAAAATAAGCAATATCTTTCTTTAGTGACAGGTTAGATAACCCAATCCACTTACAAAGTTTTAAATAAAGATTTCAATGCTTTTTTGCCCTTTCTGTTTGTTTTTCAACCAATATGATGAGTTACAATTTGTAGAAACGTCTCCTTAGAAATCAAGGTGTTGTTACTTTTATAAACATTTTGTTGTTATGGTAACAGAGCAGGAAAAAGGTAGTTTATGTGTCTTCTTCAGGAAGAAATAAATTATTTGTATAAGATCTTATGAAATCTAGGAATTAGGAACAAGTACAGGTAGAAACAAAGGAAATGTGCTTTAGAAAAAAGCACTGAACTTATAATTAAGAGAACCCTTGAAGTCAATCACAACTCTGACACTCACTAGTTTTAACCATCTCAGTTACTTAATCTAGTAAATGAAGATGGTAATAAAGACATCCACTTCACAAGATGGTGATAAAAAGCATTTTTCACCTTTTAAAGTATTATGTATGTATGAGTTACTATAAAATATGACTCCAGAGGACCCTTGCTCCCACCTTCCACAACCAAATTCTTTTCTTCTATTAGGAAACTCCAATATTTTATTTCCAGCAAGCCCTTCTTACTTCTTGAAGTTACAGCCTCTTCTTTCTGATATATAGTATCACAATAACAGAATAATCCAGAGGAAAGACATTGGATTTATTTTTCTCCCTTAAAATAGCTTGAAGGCTTTCTTTAAGATGTTTAAAAAACAACTTTGCTATTCATTGTGTCATATTCAAATACTTGAGATTTTCCAGGGCTTATATGTCATGCTGCCAGTGATCAAGAGTAGCTTTTATTTTTATACAGAGGACGCTGGGTATTAGGATCTGGGAAGATTGGTAGTTAAGGTAAAAAGTCAATATAGATAATAGGAATTAGAGGCAAATAATGACAATATTTAGATACTTGACTAGGACTTTAAAGAGAAAGATGAAGCACATAAGGTGTCATGTGAAGCTTTAGTGTTCATCTTGGTTGAGTCAACAATAGAGGCTTTGCCTTATTTTCAGGAGGGTGAAAATAAAAACCAAGCTATATTGTTAATTCAGTCAGTTACAGCAGAAGATAACTTGTAAGAGGCTGGTGAATCACTATTGCTACTGAAAGTGCTGTCCTGGACTTCTTAAATAACAGATGATATTTTTTAGGGAAAATTATCTATTTTCTCTAATACTAATCTTATCCTCCTTCCATTTTTTAGGCATTCATAGAATCACAATTTACCCCAGAAACACAACATTCATCTCAATTTTTTCCCCAATATTGCATGTACCTTCCTGTATATTGCTTTTGAAACATTGGTCAAAGAGGGGAAATAACCCATTTCAGAATTTCTCTCTCATCCTAACTCAGCCCCATCTCTTTTTAGATTTCATTCTACCAGATATATAACCCTATCCAAATTATTTTACTATTTGGAGCTTCTCTTATCTAATAGAAATCTGTGGTGATTGCTTTGATTCGAATCAACTTCCAGCTAAGCACATGATTCAGCAACTTAACCCATTCAATGCATCAGAATTTAGACATGCAGTCTAGTAACTGTATTTACATATGCGTGTGTTTATATGTATATGTATGCATGCCTTAGCACAAACATATAATTGCATAGTGAAGAATAGGTAGACCTAAAAATAATCATAACATAGACACAATACAGAGATGTTTGTTTCACCCTGGGTAAGTCATTTTAATTCACAATACCCTGGGTGATTCTCAAAAAGTAAATGTTAACCTCTATTTAGAAAATATTCCCAGGCATCCTTTCCATGACCATGAATTAGCATACAACTTGGAGATGGCAAAATATAGCAATTTGGATATCAGCTCTAGTATAAAAAATTAGAAATATAAATCTCCCTTCAAAAAAAAAACATTATGTGTCCCCAAGGCAAAATAATTATTTTTGGTTAATCTGTTTCACCAATAACCCTCTATTAACAAGGATGATTAAAATTGCACTATATTGCACTTAGTAACCTTTATCTAAGGATTTCAATTTTGTAGAATAAATACAACTTCAATTTTAAATATTTGAAAACAGGCATAAGGATTATTAACTTAAACAGATAGTGAGTGTTTAAATATCCATAGCCATTTTGCACTTGGTGTCATATTCCAGATTGCTAAGGAACTGTATAAAAGATTAACTGATATATTTTCCTTTTCATACAAAACCAACAATAATTTCTTTTCATTTAATGGTGTTTTTTTAATTTTCCAATTCTAAAGCTATTGAAGCCATGCAGAAGGTTTTAAATGTTTTAAACAGAAAAGAAACAGATTTATGAAGTGACCACTACATGCTAGGTATTGCTAAATTCTGGACAAATCTTATTTTATTTTACCCTTGCAACAAGTCTGCATTTAGGTTTGTTATTATCCCCATTTTATAGTTGTGGAAATGGAAAAAGGAGAGGTTAAGGGACTTGTCCAGGGTCACATAGCTATTAAGTGCCTGAGATTAGATATGAGCTAAGATATTCTTCAGAGTTCTAGACCCTGAACCACCTGGCTATTGAAGAAAACAGACAATGGACACATAGGAAACAGGGAACTTGGCAAGGGGAAACAAAATTATTAGAGTAAGTTATGTCATTGTAATCAAGGCATTGTCAGATTATGAGAGGAAGTGACCTTCAGGATGGTTTCATATAACTCAACTTTTCAAGGATATTTATTTGTGTTTGACAAGGCAAATAGATGTAAGTTATATCAACTGAAATATTCATTGACTATGTACTATGTGAAAACTACTAAAATGGGTGGTGAATCATTAAATTTAATATTTTATAAGGTGACTTATTATGAAATATTAATGGTAAACACAGTAAATTATACTTGCAATGCTGATGTTTACATTGTATGTATTAATTTTAAGTCATTAAATATCACATCTTTTTGGTTATTTCCTCTATTTTTCATAAGATTTCTTTCTCTACTGAAACCCACTTGTTTTCCTTTTAAATGGGTATATCTGATAAGTAAAGTGTTTTCTAGTTTTCCTTTTTTAAAAATAAATTCCTCATATTATAAGGTTTTTTAATTTATGAAAATTTCATCATACTTATAGATCTTATTTATGTTTTTATATTCTTTCAAATGTATGTATCATAATACATTAAACAGTTTGCTATGTTAGACACAAACACACACACATATTCCTTTAAAATTTTAAAAATGGCGAATATTATTACTATCACAATCTTTTACAGATAGCTCTTTTGTGTTGCTATTGATTGCACTATGGACATAGTTTATTCCCAAAAATAGGATTATAGGAAAATCAGGTACCATGATTTCAAAACTTTTACTACCTATCACAAGATTGCTTTTTAAAGGCAGCACACAGCTTTACGTTCCCATCAGATATGAATGAATTTTCACATAACTTTATTCCAAAGCTCAATTCAACACTTCCTTCCATTCATGTTGTTGTATTTAGTTAATTTTTAGTAATTTTATAGTTATTACGTGATACCTCAAAGTTGTTTTAATTTGCATTTCTGTGATTGTGAGTGAAGTTGATTTTTTTTCAATGACTTGTTAACCCTTCATACTTTCTCTTTGAAAACTGCAAATCCTTTGGAGACTTATTTACTTAAGGTTAAGAACCTTGTAAAAATTTAATGGTTCTAAAGACATTTTGAAGCAAGTCTGTATCCATTATATTTGGTGGATGGTTTTTCCCAGTGTGGTTTTCATTGTATTTTAATTATATTGATTTTGTTGTAAAAATTTGTTTTAATGTAATTGAACAATCCATTCTATTTGTTTAATGGAAACACAATAATCACTCTATAACAGAGGTTTATTTCTTACAATTATTGGTGTTCAAGTTACCATTGTCCTATGTCTGATTCCCCATCTATTTCAAGGTCATAGTAATTAGTCTGATGATGACACTTGTTATCCCCTGAATGTATTCCACCCCTATTTCTTTAATCTGGAAGTTAGAATGTGTAATGCAGCTTAAATGTTAACTGTAAGCCATGATTTGTTTTAGCCACTAAAGATAAGGCCTCCTTAGAGAGTCTTTAAGAGAATCTCTTGTATTTGGGGTATGTAGCAGCAAGCATCCTAGCATACTTAGGAGGGATGCTAGCACTGGTTGTTTGACTGGCTTTTCTAAATAAAGCAACTCAAAAAGGGTTAACAATATTAGCCTAATCAAACAACATTTACCTAGATCAGGGGGAAAAGGTAGCACCCTGGACTTCAGAGAATACAAGCAGAAGTTACAAGCAGAAAAAATCACAGCAAGAGAAAACAACACAATTTAGCAGACCAGCAGACAGGGCTTCGCGCTGTCTGATCATATATAAAGTTAGTCACCAGAGAGAGAGAAGCAACCAATCCAGGTTTTCAAAGCCAGCAGCTCAACAGCTGCCCAGAGTCTCATCTGACCAAATCACACATCTCTTTCCATAAGTGACATCAAAGCAAAACCTCACCTCAGAGAAATACATACAGCCTCCTCCAGAGTCAGAGAACATCACAGCCCTCCTGACCTACTTGACTACAAATTAACAAAAATTCTGCCTTCCTGAAAAACAAGCCTCCCACCACTGGTTCCATGAGACCACATTTGGCCTATTAGGTGGGAAGAGTTTATTTTCAAATCAGGAAAGGTCCTCAAATTCACCTAAGCCTATACAGGGACAGGGAAGATCTTCTAATTCCCTCACCATTACAAAGTGACTTGTTATGTTCCCAGTGGGGATCATGTATTCATCAAAGAATCTCTCTTGTTCAAACCCCAATTCTGACACTTACTAGCTTTGTGACCTGAGGTAAATAACTTCAGAACCCTGGGTTTCAACATATACAGTAAAGAACGTGGACTACAGGAGATGATCTCTGACATAATTTATAGATTTAGATGAAATACCTTTCATAATTTAAAGCATTGTATAAGAAGCTCCTCTCACCTTGGATGATGTTTGCTACACATCACTGTAAAAAGTTTGATAGTATACAATCATCACAGTAAAATAATCTGATGATGTACAAGATAATTATGTGATATTTATAAGATGAAGTTTCATCTCACCTGTTGTCCTTGTTCTCTTCCCCTCACCCCTTGCACCAGCACCTTCTATCCTGGAACTGAAAACAGTATTTCCACATGAGAGTCTTTCAGAATCCCATTTGACTTCCTGTAGAAAGTAGTCCACTCATCTTTGTAGCTCCATTCCTAGAGAACAATCCAGTTGGTTAATACTCAATGAGTACAGATTAGTTCACAATATATTCAGATTGTCCTAAACCTTAGACCATGTTTCATTTTACATGTCATAAAGCCATTCAACTGTCTTCTTGGCCTACTCTACCCACCTTTTCCATCGCTTTAGAACAAAATTCCCTTTCCTTGTCATTACACTATTTGTGTCTTCAGGTATCAGAATATGAGTTCCTGGATGGTAAAGATTCTTTCTCTTGCAAAAAAAAGTAGATATTGCTATTTATACACCCATACAAATATATACTTGCATGCATGCATGCATGTATAAATTCATTTATACGCATGTGTATGTATGAATGCAGGTATGTACCAACATGCATGTATATGGTACATGGGTGTGTGCATTTGCAGTAATTAGCATACTGTCTGGCACATAGGCATATATAAATGTATGTATATGAGTATGTATATGTGTGCATCTATGCATATGGACAAATACACATGCATAATGTAATGGCAAGCAAAGAAACACTTAACCCCTCTTACAGCAATTTTATTATTTAGTACCTTGTTTTAGTTCAATTTTATTTTTAAGCCTTGCTCATGATTATATCAAATCTGTAATGATAAAGAACTTGTGAACTCCACAACCAGTGAACCCCAGAATTGTGAACCCCTGTTGCTGATGCAAAAGGATGGGGGCAGAACACAGAAGAACTAATGACCATATATAAGGAGGAGCCCAAGTTGGGAGAGGGCAGAACTGAGAAGAGAGCAGTTGTGGTGGCAGAATTAATGAGAACTTTGTGGTGCCCAGACACAATTGGTCTGTTCTGTTTGTGTTGATTTTTGTTTGTGATACTTTGTAGAGAAGCCCTGGGAACTTACTGGAAGCCCTGAAAGAGGATTTTCTTGTTGTCTCTTAACAGAAGTCCTGGAGGAGGGATTTGAAGGTGCTGGGACTGTACAGATGATTTGTGTTGAGCTCTCAATGATGAGTGAGTTAAGGACTTACTGAATATTTTGTTTGAAGGTCTGTAGTCACATTAGTGATAAGTGGTTGTGTTATAATATTGTGAAAGTTGTGCTTTGATTTCTGTGTATGTTTTGCTTTAATTTACTCCTGAATAAATACAGAGTTCACTATACTATGTAATCAGAATATTAAAGTTGTTCACAGCAGCAGTCTTCTGGGAAGCCACTCATGCTTTATATACTTTATATGCTTTGTATATTGTGCTGTATATGCTTTATATATTTTGCTGAGACTATATATACACACACATACATGTCAGTGGTGCACAAATGAATTTATTACTTTGAAATGGCCAGATAGACTTAAAAGAACAATGACATAGATAGATAGACAGAGAGATAGGTAGATAACTATCATTTAATATATTTTCCATCCTTTGAAATAAGGATTAAAATATAATTTTAAAATAGATATACGTTATTCCAACAAATCTGTTTTTAACCTATCAAAGGTCTAATTTGATCAAATCAAATAATATTTTATTTAAATAATATTTAAAATGTTTAGCAAATATTAAAGCACTACGTCAATGGTTCTCATCCTTCCTAATGCCACAACCCTTTAATAAAGTTCCTCATGTAGTGGTGACCCTCAACCATATAATTATTTTCATTGCTACTTCATAACTGTAATTTTGCTACTGTTATGAATCTTAATGTAAATATCCGATATTCAGGATGTATTTTCATTGCTACAAATTGAACATAACCCACAGGTTGAGAATTGCTACACTACATAAATAATAACTAAAGTAGTAGTAATTGTAATAGTAGTAGTAGTAGTAGTAGTAGTAGTAGTTAGTAGTAGTAGTAGTAATAGTAGTAGAAGAAGTAATGTATAGGACCATCATCACGATAGACTAAAATGACTGAGATTCTGGGGAAGGTAATCCATTCATCTCTGTAGGGCCATTGATAGGGTCATCCTTACTGTAGACTAAAGTGATAACCCTAAGATAAAAATATTATTGTATTGAAACATTATAACTGGAAGTTTTATTCACAATTATTTTGGTGATAATTTTAAGGAGGGGACTACAGATAATGTTTAAAATTATTAGACTGTTGTTTGAAGAAGGAAGATACACATTTCTTTTTAAAAAATGCTTCTGATTTAGCCAGAATTGTGATTTCTCCTTTCATAATGAAGAACAACTTCAATTATCCAGCAATCAGTTCTCTATTAGGAAGTTCCAGGAGTCCTACTCTAAGAAAAAAAAATCAAATGATTCTTTAAAATAAAGGAAAGAATGGAGAAACAGAAGACGAATTATGAAGAGGAGGAGGAGGAAGAGGAGAAAGAGGAGTAACAAGAACAAGAAGAGCAAGAAAAACAAGAAGGAGAAGCAGCAGCAGTAGCAGCAAGGAGCTATGCACTATACTCTTCAGTATACCATAGTTCAAACTGATTAAGATAGAATTTTGAATAGAGAATCAGCTCTGGTGTCAGGAGCACCTGTCAAATCTGGCCTCAGATTCTTAACACTTGCTAGAAGTGTGACCTTGAGCAAGTCACTGAACTCTAATTGCCCTATCTTTCCCCATCCAAAAGAAAGCAAAAAAAGAGAGCGAATTTATTTTAAAAAAAAGTGCAAAACATCATTTCCCTACTTAATTATTGTAGTAATGCAGAGAGTCCTAAATTTCATTTTTCTATAAATTCCACCAATTTCCCTAATTGCAGTAATTCTGGGACATAATGTTTTACATCTGGATTTCTATCTGCTTACATAATCGAATTTACAAAGTCCCTAATCTTACCTTGAATTAGAAATTAGGCTACATAATTTTGAATCCTGGTTTGTATGCTAATTGTTTTCTTTTAACATGTAAAAATCTGTCTCCCTCACTATTCTGGGACAAGTACCTTTCTGTGGAGTTTTGATCCCATGGTGTTGCTCATCTGCATGTTTTGCCAATTAAAGTGACAGGCTTGGAAGTTCAAACATTTGTTTTTTCAGTTATTGCAGATATTATGGTTTTTGGCAAAATCCAGCCAGGTGGAGATAAGATTAAGACTTTAACAGAGGTCTTTCAGCTTTATGGGAAACTGCCTGTGTGGTCAGAATTCTGCCTGCAATCTCAAATTATTCTTTGAGCTAAGGTAAGGTTTATCTCCAATTTACTGGGGAAGGAATATTCCCTTTAAGCAAATGGGTTTTTTTTTAACAGTAACCACCCTGGAAAAATTTCTTTCTGCCTGGAGATGGGGAAAAGCACACTGACCATCCCCTGAAAAAAAGTTCTTCTTGGCCTGAATAGAGGGAGAGTAAAAAAAAGAGCTCTCAAATTATGCTAAAGCATATAAAAATCTAAATGTGTCCTGAATTTCTCCTGAAGAAAGAACTTTCAATTGTTGCACAATTTAGAAAATTGTGTTCTCTAAACT
>JAQQSW010024533.1:0-10069 GCA_028646575.1 Pseudocheirus occidentalis | reverse complement strand
TTGTTTTCTTCAGTCAGGTTGTTGACTGTCTTTTCATGATTTTCTCGAATCATTCTCATTTCTCTTCCCAGTTTTTCCTCCACTTCTCTTACTTTGTTTTCAAAGTCCTTTTTCAGTTGATGTATAGCTTCTAGGCATTCTTCAATTGTCTTGGAAGCATTTGGTGTGGGAGTTCTGAGTTCTGGGCTCTCTTCCTCCCGTTCCATGCTTTGACCCTTTTTATCCACAAAAAAGGATTCTAGAGTATTATGGGTGTTTTTATTTTGCCTCCTTTCCCTTATGTTGGCCAGTCAATTAATTGGTTGGTTTTTTTAGGTCTGTGAAACTCTGCTTCTGGTGGGGGAAGCTCTGTTCCAAATTGCTGGGGTTTTCCTAACTGCTGGAGCTATTAGGGGGTTGTTGCAAGTCCCCCCACCACCACCCAAGACCACGATCCAGATTCAGGCCACTCAACGCAAGAACACTTGTCCCTGATCAATCGATTCAGCTCCCCTGTTGAGTCCGCAGGCCAGGGGCTCTGTAGCAGCCTGGTGGGGCCAGTTCCAGCAGTTCCCTTCCCCTGCTGCTTCCTTGCTCCAGGGGCCGATTGGCTGAACTGCTATATCACCCCCAAATTGATTTTCAAAGTTTCACTTTTAAGCTCCCCTTAGGCAGGTGCTTTAGATTTTCTTTGAAGTAGACTCACGCTGTGGTTTGGGAGGCTCCTCCTGGCCACCTCCGCTGTGGTTTTGGGCTGGCCGGATCTCTGCTTCGCTGTGGTGCAAGCTGTGCCTCTCCTGTCCCTGTTCCTCATGCCTTGGCAGATGTGGAGGTGCTGGAGGCTGTAGAACTGCTGCTGACTGGCTGCGGTGCCTGCTCGGCTCAGCTTAGGCTGGCTCCTTCCCACTGTCCCAGGCCTGGCCCTAGTCTTGGCTTCAGGCTGTTCCAGCCTCCATTTTGGCTGCCGTGATGAGCCCCTGCTGCCGAGCTGCCTTCAGGAGAGATGGGTTCTCTGTATTTTTGTGAGTTTGAGACTCCTAGACTTTATCTGGGCTCATAATTTAATGGGTGTTTAGGGTGGTGGTGTGGGAGCTGCAGGACTTTGCTGCTTCTACGCCGCCATCTTGGCTCCTGCACGAAAGATTTTCAAAGAATTGTAGGCTCTCTGATCCTAAAGTTGGTACCAAGATGTGCGTTCAAGCCAAAAGACGGTAGGATAATGTAAAGATGCCAGAGTGGTCACTCCATATGATCCAAGGGTTCACTTGTTTGAGTTTCCCACTGAAAGCAACATGTATTTTGGTGTCAGAGACACATTGAAATTTTTCTCAAAGCAAAAGTTAATATAATTCAATGAGAAATTCCATTATTTTTCCAGTTCTTTCCATTAAAGAATCATGCTATCTTCGTCAAAGCACTTCCTTTTCCTAGACCTCAGAATTCTCATCTATAAAATAAAGAGAGTGAGCTCAGATATTTCTTACCTGTCCTTTCTTGTCTGGAGAGAGAAGTGTGCCTCTGGGAAATTTTTAATTTCAGTCTGCTAGAGAGCAGTTGAATTGAGGACATCACCAGAGAGTTTGAGTTATAGGTGTTGTAACAATGGTCCCAGGAACTGAGTTCCTGGATACGCATACAGGGTATTGGGAATAGAGCACTGGAGGATAGTAAGTGGGACCTAAAAGTAGAGACCACTACTTCATGTAAGCTATGAGGAAACACAGGATAGTGAATACTTGGGCTTCCTCTTTTTTCTAAAGCCCCAATGAGGACATTACTTAAAGTAACAGAAACTGTATAAATCTCTGGGGAGAGTGTTGCTAATAGGAAGGAAGAATCCCTTCATTGTCTCTGGATTTGGATGTGAATTCTTTAATTTTTAACAAAAAAGGTATATGTTTTGACTCTTGTGAACCTCAGTGCTTGGAAGGGGATGCTGATGACTACTCATGGGCAGTGATGTATACTAATGTTCCTAAGTTTCACCTGGGTAGGGAGAAAGAGTCAAAGAAGGGAGAGGTCTCCAAATTGTACTCAGGCCCCTCATATGACAAAGGAAGCCTCTCATGCAATAACAATAATTTAATTAAATACTATTTATTTTTAAGCTTATCAGTTCCACCCTCTATCTGTAATATTTGCTGCTACTATGGATCATCATCATAATAATGATGAAGGTCATATTCTCTGCCCCCCACCTCCACTCTTACCCTTCCATAGGCTCAGTATTTTCTGTTCATGTGGATGATAAAATGAAAGCCTACCACAAAGGGTCAATTAGTGAAAATGCAGAAATGACTCTCAGACTATTCCATTTCAAAGGGCTTTTGTGGACTAGAAAATTTCTTTCTTTGTCTCTTTACACTCCCCAAGGACTAATGAGCCTTTTTTTTCTTCCTCTGGTCTCAAATGGAGCCTTGGCACAAATGAGAATAAAAAGGTTTCTTTAACTAGGGTCAATATAATTGGGTCTTTAATTGAGTGATTCCTTTCTTCATTGCAGGGCCTGGTGGTTTATTCACAAAGTCCTGAGGCATTGAAGTATCACCTGGCACCACAACTTCCTGTACCATAGAAAAAGTGAGTGTTTTTTCTACTGCTCAAAGAACTGAGCTCCAAAGTTTGATGGTCTCTGCTTGGTTTCTGTTTATGCTCAAGAGAAGAGCAGAGGGAAAGAGGAATCAATAGTTTGTTCCCTCTAGGGATTTGCTGCTCATTTTACATAACTGGCTGGATATTGCTGTGTCCTGGTGTGATATTCCCTTCCTTTCCACTGGGACTTTGAAAAACTCAAGGCATCCATCTGGAAAAAAAAAAGTTAGTTTTTTATCCTTCTGGGACCATCATCGCTCAAAAGATTTTTAAAAAAATAATAGAACTATAAGATGTCAGAGTTAGAAGGGGCCTTAGAATGAAAATAAAATATTTGGAATGTAAAATGTTAAAAACAGAATGTCATAACTGATTTGGGACAGAGAACATAAATGTTACCAGTAGAAGAGAACATGGGATATGGAATGTCAGATCTGAAAAGGACTTTAGACTGTATAACCTAGTGTATAATTTTAAGGCTGTGAAGGAATTTTTGTAATGAGAATGAACTTATTCAAATTTGCCACTGAAAATCAAAAGTATTTTGGTGTTATAGATACACATCGGTTTATTCAAAACAAAACAAAAATTAACATAATTCAATAAGAAATTCAGTAATTATTTCAGTCTTCCCTTAACAAGCTATGCAATCTTGGTCAAAGCACTTCCTTTTGTTAGACTGTAAGGTCTTTATCTGTAAAATGAAGGTATTAAGCTAGGGTGTCCTTTGTCTGGCATTTTATGTTCTAAGGCACCTTCCAAATGTAGCACTTTATGATTTATGTTCTAAGAGCACTTCCAGGTTTGGCATTCTATGTTCTTAGTTCCCTTCTGCCCTGACATTTAGAATATAAAATTTATGTTCTCAACTTGTATTTTTATCACCAAAATTCTACATTATAAATTCCCTTTCACTTCTGACTTTCTATGATTCTATTATGATGCATCTCTTCCCTCTTGTCATGGAAACTTGTATAAGATCTCCAGGGATGGTAAAAAAAACAGCTAGTTTTTTTAAAAAAAACCAATCAACCAAAAAGCAGTTATGAAATATTTGTTATTTGCCAAACACATTGGCTTCCCATGAGGGATAGAAAAATTCCTATATTCAAGGAGCTAATATTCAATCAGGAGCAATAATATGTACATTTATAAGTAATACATTAAAATATACATAAATCAAATATCAAGATAATTTGCATTTAGGAGAGGCACTAGCAGTTGAGGGAATTAGCAAAGCCTCCTTTGAGACTTGGGTGATGAGTCTGGTGAGCATGGGAGGCTGATCTGTAATGGAGGATCAATGAAACAACCTCCAAGGGATTTTAGGAATTCAATCACCATCTTGGCTGGCTCTTTCAAGTGCTTCCGACTCCAGATTTAATAAATACATGGCTCAAAACTCTTCACCATAAGTAATCTCACTCAGAGTTTTGGTCTCAGTCTTTAAGCAGAATGTCAAAGAGCACATAAAGTGACCTGATTTTTCTAGGGACTGAAGAAAAAAATAAAAGGAAATGAATCTTATTAAGCAATATGGAAGGAAAGGTTGAATAGTCTTGGGACATGAAGACATCGTGTGAGTGAGTGAATACTCTGACAAACAACAGGATGAGAGGTAATGTATTTGAATGGGATCATGAGGGATTTGGGTTAGATAGGCTCCATCTTCTAGTCCTGGTTTTGTTATTGTCTTTTGTGCCCGAAGAGGATCAAAATGACATCACAATGTCAGGGTGGAGGTATAGTATGCCTAGCTATGGCTGATCAGACTAATGTAAGCTTAGAAGTTTCTACCGTAGGTTGCCACAAATAGCCCATATGAACATTTGAAGTGGAGATGTCTCTAAATTTGTGCATCTCATGTTTCTTTTGAGCTACTACAATTTGGCTTTGCTCATAGAACAGTGTCTCCTTTGATGCCTTCCTTTGATGGCCATCCTTTCCAGCATTGAATGTACCTTTTTTTTTTTCTTTTCTCCTCCTTCCCCTGTCCTCATTGATCCTGTTGGGGGAGTTGGTGTACTCCTTTCTTCCTGTTGCCCCCTTCAGTCTCTCTCTTTATTGCCATCACTCCTTTGGCTTTCACCCAATCCATATCCTGGTGGCTATTATCTACCTCCCTCCAGGATACTCTTAGGTCTTTCTCAATTAATTTAGTATATGTTTCATAGTTTCTCTCTCCACTCAGCTCCTATTCCTGTGCTAGGGAACTATAAACCATGTTGTTGTTTCCTCAACCATTCTAACTTTTCAGTTACTTCATATACTCAACTCCCATGTACATCTATGTTATGTCATCCCATGTACCTCTATGATTATGTCCTTTCCTTTTCTATCACCCACAGGAGTTTTGCTTTTGTGTTCATGAACTTTAAAATTCCTTCATCTCATAATCTAGAAAGATTGTCCCATTCCTCGCTCCCTTATCCCATCTCAGTTTATACCTTACCAAGCCTCAACTCGGGATTACTTACATTATTCACCTCTGTTCTTACTCATGTGCTGCTGAAGGCAACTGGAAGAAGTTATACAACTATTCTCCCTCAGTCCATTACTAATTAATGTTACCTAATTTCAACAAGAATCTCAATCTAGTAAGGCAAACCTTCTATTCCTCCATAGTGGATTAGTTATCCCATAGCTATAACAATTTATTCTCAAGTCTCCCATAGCATTCCTTTTCAGCTGAGAATTTCACTTCATACTTTGCTGAGAAAATCAGCACTATTCTTCTTGATTCTTCTATTCTCCCCCTCTCTTAACATCATCTTCTTGATGATGTCATCTTCCACTATGTCCACCTTTACTCTAGTGTCTGATGAAGAATTGGACCTTTTCCTTGACAAGGCCAATCAATGGGTTCAATTACCATTTTGATGCTAAAGGCTCTCCAAACTGTATATTTAGGTCTGATTCTTTCCCCGACTTCTGGTTCTGCATCACAAACAGCCTACTAGACATTTTGAACCTACTCTTCTACAGCTCAAACTCATGATGTCCAAAATAGTACTCATTATCTAGCACAAATCCATTTCTATTACAAATGTCTATTTTAGTATTCAAGGCATAATCCTAGATTGAAACTTCAATGTTGTCCTCAGCTCTTCATTCTCATTTAACTCCACATATCCAATCAGCTGACAAATCTAATTTCTATGTTTGTATCTTTTTTCTATTATTCCCCTCCACTTCCAAAGCCACCTCTTTAGTTTAGATCCTCATCTCTTTCTTGTAAAATCATTTCAACTAGTTTCCTCTACTGAGATCCCTCCTTATCCCAATCCATATTCTACAAAGTTGCCCAACTGATTTTTTTTGGAGGGGGGAAGGCAAGGCAATTGGGGTTAAGTGACTTGCCCAAGTTCACACAGCTAGTGTCAAGTATGTGAGTTAGGATTTGAACTCAGCTTCTCCTGACTCCAAGGCCAGTGCTCTATTCACTGTGCCACCTAGCTGCCCATACTAACTGATATTTTTTAAAGAGGGAACCTCTAATTTTGATGAGCATCTCTCCTATTTTATAAATGTCAATGAATTTTTACTTATAGCAATGATTCTCAAACTTTTTGGTTTCTGAATAACCAAAATGATTGAATACCTCCAAAAAGTGCATTATATTTACTGATATGTATCTTAAAAATTAAAACTGATAAAATTTAAAATATTTCCTAATTTAAAATAGCAATAATAAACCATTACATTGTAATAAATAACGTATTTTAATGAAAAACAGATATTTTCAAAAAAAATTAATGAGGAATAGCATTGTCTTTTTTTTTTGGCAAATCTGTTTAATGTCTGACTTAATAGAATGCTGCTGGATCCTCATTTCTCCTTCTGCATTCAGTCTCTTGTGTTATGTTGTTTTGGTATAAAATCTGTAAAAAAAAATCTGAATGACACAAATATGTAATTGGAGAAGGGAAGAATTTTTTAATAGACAAATAATATCTTAGTAGTATAATAAAAATAGTTTTGATTTTTTGGATCTCCCAAAATGGTCTTAGGGTTTCCTCAACCACACTTTGAGAACTGCTGACATGGGATCATTATAAACTCCTCTGTTTGACACTTAAAGCCTTTAGCAACCCTTTCTGCCTTTCCCATCTTCTTACTCATTTCTCAACTCCATGTCTACGGTCCAGTCCTTCTGTATCACTTGCTGTTTCTCATACTGTTTCTCTCTTGTCTAAGATTTTGGAATAGTTATCCATCCATTCCTAGAATCTTCTTACCTTTGCCACTTGGAATATATAATTTACACTCAGGCACTACCTTCTGAAAGAGGATTTTCCTGATTATTTTTCCACTTCTTTTTTCTCTCTTCCCTAAACCCTCTCAACTGCTAAGTATTCCTTTCCATTTTTTTATACCCAGTACCTAACTCAGTGCTTGACACACAATAGGAACTTTTCTTGTCAATTAATTCAAATTAAGTGGCTAGGAGGCACAGTAGATGGAACCCTGGACCTGGAGTCAAGAAATCCTGAGTTCAAATACAGCCTCAGACTTTTATTAACTTTGTGATCCTGGACAAGTCACTTAACTTCTGTCTGCTTCAGTTTCCTCATCCATAAAATGGAGATAAGAATAGTACCTACCTTCCAGGATTGTTGTAAAGATCAAATGAAATATTTGGTATATTGAATATCATTGAATATATCAATATATTGAAATATTTACAAAGTCCTTTGCAAGCATTAAAGTGCTATACAAATGCTTAGTATAATGATGATATCTAACTAATCTGTTTTTAAAGTATTTGAGCATTCTAATAAGTGAGATATCAAACCTGATATGGAAATATCAAATGGGAATATGTGATCATCCTACAGACAGTTAGATCAACTGAGACAGTATGTGGGGATTCTCTTTGAAAACTTAAAGTATCCAGTAAATGTAGAGTATCATCATCATCACTCATTGGTTTAGGTAATTCTAATTTATTTAATTCATTCTTAACTAATTGAATTCTTTCAACTAGGTGATTTTAATTTATTCACTGGAATCTGGAGGTCCGATTGGAATGATGGTGATGATGATGATGATGATGATGATGATGATGATTGATGATGACAATGACAACGATGATGATGATGATTCTATAAGACTTTGCAATTTGCAAAGTGAGTTTTAAACTTCAGTCCTATAAAGTTGCCAGAACAGGTATTAATGACTCCATTTTTCAGACAAAAAAATGGAGGCTTAAAAAGGTGAAATTCCTTGCACGTAGATAGGACATGAGGTCTAAATCCAAATTTCTTTCCCCTGTCTCTGGAATGCCTGAAAGACTAGTCTCTAACACTAGGCAGATTCAGGCTATTAAAGTCTCAAGAAAAAAGTAGCATATGCACATCTTATGTTATTTTGTGGATGACAGTGGCATTGTTCTTTTTATATGCCTCTTCTTTTTCCTCCCAAATAACTTGTATGCCCACTTGGGGGTAGCAAAGCATCTTCTGAATACCGTTAGGGAGCCCTTAGTTTTTCCCTTTCCAAGCATGTTGCCTATAAAGGAGAGGTTACTGTGTGTATTTATCTCTTTTGTTCCATTTCCTACAATTACATAACGTGCATAAATAAAAGCAAGAATTTTGTGAAATGATTATTTTTCATGAACTTCCAGAGCAATTGAAGACTTCAAAGCTCTAATGCACAAAGTATTGTTGGTAATGTCATCAGTATGGTTAGTATGCTTGGAAAGGGAAGGACTATGGGTTTCCTAACAATATTGGGAAGATACTTCACTGCTCCCAAGTGGATGTTCGTTATTTTTCTAAAAATGGAATGTACAAAGGACAATGTCATTATCTTCCAAATAATGACATGGAATACGCCATGTCTGTATGGTCCCTAGAGATTTTGGAAGCCACTTCAGTAGAACTGGAAGGTACCTTAGAACAGATGAGAACTGTTAGAACTTAAAATTGCCATAGTATGAAGGAAATTATTCTAGCCTTTCAACTAGTTCAACTGCATTATTTTTATTGATACAGAAAACTTGGTTTTCTGGAGGGAAAAAGATTTGCCCAATGTTGTACTACCAAGTGGCGATAAAGTCAGGATTGGAGTTTAGGTCTCTTGATGTTTAACCAGTGAAATAATATCCTGAGTCTTATCCTTTCTCACTTGGCTAATAGCATTTCAAAGTTGGAATGTAGTGATCATGGAGTTCATCACTTTACCTGATTAATGACTCAACTTTTACTGCAAGACAAGGAAAATGTTCAATTTTGACCTCACCAGATCTAAAGATGACATCGCTTTTTCCCTTTTTCCTTCCTAAAATATTTCAGTCAGTTTTACTGGGTAAGTTATTTTTGATTGTAATCTTAACTCCTTTGCCTTTTGTATCTATATCCCAAGTCCTCCACTCTTTAATAGTGCTAGCTGCTATGTCTTATTTGATCCTGACTGTAATTCCATGACATTGGAATGGTTTCTTTCTGGTTGCTTGCAATAGTTTTTCCTTGACCTGGGGGCTCTACAATATGGTTATAATATTGCTAGGAACTTTCATTTTGAGATCTCTTTCAGGAAGTGCTTGATAGATTTTTTCAATTTTTATTTTTCCTTCTGGTTCTAAGACATTAGGATAGTTTTCCTTTACAATTTGTTGAAATATGATGCCTAGGATGGCTTTTTTGATCATGGCTCTTAAGTAGTCCAATACTTCTTTTTAAAATTTTAATTTTAAAAAAATAATTTATTTCTTTTCTTGTTTATATCACTCATTTCCATATGATTTTGAATTACAAATTTTCTCCCCTTCTTTCCCCTACCCATTATCCCCAAACAGCAATCCCACTATGTATCCACTCACCCAATCTGCTCTCTCTTATGTTCTCCCCCAATGCCCCTCTGACTTTCCAGTAGGGCAGGATGAGTCTCCCTACCCCATTGCCTGTATATCTTAATTCTCAGTTGTGTGTAGTGAATAATAATAATAATAATATACATATATTTTTAACATTTGATTATAGAACTTTAAATACTAGATTCTTTCCTTTCTTCCCTCATCATCCACCCCCACTGGAAGGACAAGCAATTAAATACAGGTTGTACATGTGTAATTATGCAGAACATCTCCACAGTGGACATATTGTAAGAGATTGATTATATGTCCCTCCTTCCTATTCCACCCCCCACTTTGTTCTATTCTCTACCCTGTCCCTGTCCCTTTACACAAGTGTGTACTTCCAGCAACACTTCACCCCCACTCTGACCTCCCCTCTATCATCCCACCTCTCATCCCCATCCCCCCTACTCTCCTGTGTGGTTAGATACCCAGTTTAGAGTTTATGTCATTACTTCCCTAAGCCAATTTCAATGAGAGTAAGGTTGACCCATTCCCTTTTGCCTTCCTGTTCTTCCCCTCCATTGTAACAATTATCCCTAGCCTCTTCTATATGAGATGATTAACCCTATTCTATCTCTCCCTGTCTCCTCTTATTCTAATCCTCTCCCGCCTCAGAATTTCACCTTTTAAATGATC
>JAQQSW010024532.1:0-10069 GCA_028646575.1 Pseudocheirus occidentalis | reverse complement strand
GGAGTCATATTTCACTCCATCCCATCCAGAATCCCATTTATTTCATTTTGTCTTTTAACGCTATCCCTTTCCATAAGTGTACACTTCTGACTGTCCCCTTCCATAATCTGCCCTCCTTTCTACCATTCTCTTATTTTTCCCTTTCCCCCCCCCACTTTCTTGTATATAATATACCCAGTTGAGTGTGTATGTTATTCCATCCTTAAGTCAAATCCGATGAGAGTAAGGTTGACTCATTTGCTTTCACCGCCCTGCTATTTCCCTCCTCATTTACTAATTTCTCTTGGCTCTTTTATGTGACATAATTTACCCTACTCTATTACTCCCTTTCTTCTTCTCTCAATATATTCCTCTTTTCCCACTTAATTTAACTTTTTTAGATATCATCACTCATATTCAACTCACATTCTGCCCTTGGTCAATACATACATGCACACATATTTACATACACACATACATACCTACAGTTAAAATATTGTCTCTCCATATAAGAATATAAACAGTTCAACTTTGATAAGACCTTCATGATTTATCTTTCCTATTTACCTTTACACACATCTCTTAATTCTTGAATTTCAGAGTCAAATTTTCTGTTCCACTGTGCCCTTTTCATCAAGAATGCTTCAAAGTCCTCTATTTCATTGAATGTCTCAATTTTACTCAGAAGTATTATACTGAGTTTTCTGGGTAGGTGATTCTTGGTTTTAATTTTAACTCCTTTAACCTCCAGAATATCACATTCCAAGCCCACTGATCCCTTAATATAGAAGCTGATAGATCTTATGTTATCCTGATTGGGTTTCCACTATACTAAAATTGTTTCTTCTTGACTGCTTGTAATATTTTCTCTTTGACCTAGGAATACTGCAATTTGACTACAGTAGTCCTAGGCCTTTTCTTTTTGCCACCTTCTTAAAGAATTGATTGGTGGATTTTTTCCATTTCTATTTTATGCTCTGATTCTAGATCATCAGGGCTGTTTTACTTGATAATTTATAGACTCTTTTTTTTAATCATGGCTTTCAGGTAGTCCAATAATTTAAAAATTATCTCTGGTTGATCTGTTTCCAAAGTCATTGGTTTTTCCAATGGGATTTTTCACATTGCCTTATCTTTTTTTTTTCATTTTGTTTTATAATATCTTGATTTCTCATGAAATAATTGTCTCCAATTTAAAATCATTTATTCCAATTTAATTTTGAAGGAATTATTTTCTTAAGTGAGATTTTGATGATCCTTTTCTAAACAGAAAATTCTCCATTTTAAAGTGTTCTTCCACTCATTGTCTTTTGGGACTGCTTTTGCCATTTGAGTTAGGCTTTTTTTAGGGTTCTTATTCCTTCAGTTTTTTAGATCTCCTTTAGCAAGCTGTTGACGCATTTCCATGACTTTCTTGTATTACTCTCATTTCTCTACTCAGTTTTTCCTCTACTTCTCTTACTTGGTAGTTCCTCTATTGCCCACAACCAATTCATATTTTTGGGAGGTTTTCAATTCATGAGTTTAGACCTTGTTGTCTTCTTCTGGTTGTATGTTTTGTTCTTTTTTGTCACCAAAGACAACTCCTATAGGCTGATATTTCTCCCTCTGTTTGCTAATTTCCCCAATCAATTTCTTGTCTTTTGAGTTCTTTGCCATCTGCTTTCAGAGGCAAGAGTAACCTGTTCTAAGTATATGGGGTTTTATGGTGCTGTTGGCAGAGCTACTTCTAGGGAACTGTAAATTTTCAGTTTTTCAAGTTAATATGATTAAAGAAGAGGTGTTTATTCCTCTCCTGGTCTTCGATTTAATCTGTGTGTGACCACAAGTACTCTTTTCTGACTTGGAACTATGAGGAGGATGTCCACATTTACCACAAGATCTCCCATTCCAGTGGTACTCCTCAGCCCAAGACCACCACCCAAGAGTGCAACACAATTCCAAGAAAGGCAAAGGAAGAAAATCCTGTCTGAGTGCCAGCAAAGGGACCAATGCAATTCCCCTCAGATAAGTCACTTGATTCCCCCCACCATATCTGGGACTCAGGCTCCTGAAGTGATCATTCCTGCAGCTGCTGCTGCCACCACCAACACCACCACCTCCAGCTCCCCAGGGTTGAGACCATACTGCACTCTTCTCTCACCTTAGTGCAACAGAATTTCCCCACTGATTTTTAAATCTGTCTTTGGCATTTGTGAGTTTATAAGTCTGGAAAACACCACACCTTCTAGTGATTCATTCTCCTGAGGCCTTCTCCAGTCAGTCTGTGCTGGTGCATCCCACATAGGTCTGTGCTCTGATTCAAACTCAGTGCATTAGACCTTCCATTTTGACCTGCCATGCTGCCTTCAGTTGGAGATGGGAATAACTATTTCATTTTGTGGTTTGTGTAGCTCTTAAATTTGATTAGATCCATTTTTTTACAGATATTTTGAGGTGAATGTGGGAAGAGCTCAAGCAAGATTCTACTTTTACTCTACCATCCTTTCTCCACCCCTAAATTTCTTTTCTTCAATTTTTTTTATCATTGGTCAGTTTATAATTAAACATGCTTTTGTGATTTTTTTAAAACCAAGCCATGAATTCTCTTTTAATAATTGTATTTTATCAATCTCATTTCATTCATAATTTTTCTACTCCTTATTTCTTTCTACAATTCTTCCTGTAGTTCTTGTCCACTTATGTTTCTTTGTTCCCTCTTGTAGCCATGATTGGAGCTATTATCACATTGTTGTCTTCTGAGATTGTGCTTTAATTTTCCTTTCCTTTACATTTGATTTTAGAACGTTAAATTCTAGATTCTTTCCCTTCCACCCTCATCACCCACACGCATTAAAAAGAGAAGCAATTCAATACAGAATGTACATGTGTAGTTAAACAGAACATCTCCACAATGGACATATTGTGAAAGACTGACTATATTTCCTTTCTTCCTACCCTTTCCCCCACTTGCTCTATTCTCTACTTTTTTCTGCGCCTTTACATAAGTTTGTGATTCTTACAACCTTGCCCCCCCACCAGACCTTCCTCCCATAATCACCCTTCTCATCCCCATGCCTCCTACTCTCCTGTAAGGCAAGATTCCCAATTTATAGTGTATGTCATTGTTTCCCTAAGACAAATACAATGAGAGTAAGGTTGACCCATTCTATTTTGCCTTCCCATTTTTCCCATCCTTTGTAACAATTATCCCTTGCTTCTTCTATATGAGGTGATTACCCCCATTCTGCCTCTCCTGGTCTCCTCTCATTCTATTTCTCTCAAACCTCTCAATTTCACCTTTTAAAATATCATCCTTTCCTATTCAATTGATCCTGTACCCTCTGTCTATGTGCACATATCTATACAAAGACTCACATAAGTATTCATACACATATATACCCTCTTACATAGATATATTTATATCTATACATATTTAAATACAGTTATATTCCCTTTGCCTATCCTCATACTGAGAAAAGTTTCATAAGTTAGAATTATCATTTTGATATTGGCATGTAAATAGTTCAACTTTGATAAGATCCTTATGATATCTTTTCCATGTTTACCTTCTCATACTTCTTGTATTTGAATGTTACATTTTCTATTCAGTTCTTTTTATTTCCTCAAGAATGCTTGAAAGTCCCCCACATCAATGAATGACCACATTTTCCCCTGGAACATTATACTCAGTTTTGCAGGGTAGGTGATTCTTGGTTTTAATCCTAGCTCCATTGATCTCTGGAATATCATATTTCAGGTCCTTTGATCCCTTAACATAGAAGCTGCTACATCCTGGGTTACCCTGATTGTATTTCCACAGTATTCAAATTGTTTCTTCTTGGCTGCTTGTAACAATTTCTCCTTGATCTGGGAACTTTGGAACCTGCCTATAACATTCCTAGGAGTTTTCTTTTTAGAATCTTTTTCAAGAGGTGATTGGTGAATTCTTTAAAGTTCTATTTTGCCATCTGGTTCTAAAATATCAGGAAATTTTTCCTTGGGAATTTATTGAAGGATGCTTTCTAGATTCTTTTTTTTATTGTGGCTTTCAGGTAGACCAATAATTTTCAAATTGTCTCTCGTGGATCTATTTTCCAGATCAGTGGTTTTTTTCACAGAGATATTTCACACTGCTTTCTATTTTTTCATTTGCTTGTGTCTGTTAAATGAATCTTGATTTCTCATAAAGTCATTTTCTTTCATTTCTCCTGTCTAATGCTGATGGAATTATTCTATTCTGAGAGCTTTTGAGATTCTTTTTCCATCTGCCAAATTAGACTTTTTAAGGCATTCTTCTCTTCATTGGCTTTTTGAGCCATTTGCATTTAAGTTCACCTATTTTTAAGTTGTTATTTTCTTTAGTCAGGTTGTTGACTGTCTTTTCATGATTTTCTTGCATCATTCTCATTTCTCTTCCCAATGTTTCCTCCACTTCTCTTATTTGGTTTTCAAAATCTTACTCAAGTTCCTCTATGCTTGGGACCAGTCTACATTTTTTGGAAGCTTTTGGTGTGGGAGTTCTGACAGCGTGGTCTTCCTCCAATTCCATGCTTTGATCTTTTTTTTTCCCCAAAAAAGGAATCTAAAGTTTGATTGCTGAGTTGTTTTGCTTCCTTTGCCAGCTCATATTGCCAGTCAATTACTTTACTTTTGGGGTCAGTAGAACTCTGCTCCCAGAAAGGAGAGCTTTGTCTGAAATTACTGGGGTTTTCACACCTGCTATGGCTATTAGGAGGCTGCCATCTCTGCAGTCCCCACCTGATTGGCTCACTAATAACACATCTCAGGACCACCACACAAGAGCAGGAAACTGATCCAGGCTGATTATGGCAAGAGCACTTATCCTCTGAAGAGCATTTGCCGCCTTGCAATCTGTAGTCCATGAGCTCTGAATCAGCCCTGTGTGCAGCTGCTGCAGGACCTTCACTGCTTCTTGCCCTGGAGGCAGACAGCCTGACTCTCTCCCCCAAATTTAGCTGAGTTCCACTGAACTTTCACTTAATCTTTGTTTGTTATGGGTTGATAATTCTGGAAATCACCACTGCTGCCAGTGTTCCACTCTCCTGAAAGCTCCAGCTGTGGCTTGTTCTGGCTGTCCTTGGGCTCCAGACCCAGGTTCATGCCATGCTGTTTTGGGTTCCAAACGTGCTGTTATGATCCCCTTCCCATCATCCTGCCAGGCTGCCTTCAGTGGGAGCTTTGTTACTCTTTTATTTTGTGGGTTCTGGAGGTCTCAAATGTGTTTATAGTCATATTTTATAGGTATTTTAGGTGGTTATGGCTGGAGCTGTGGAGTGTTGCTGTTTCTTTGCCACCATCTTGACTGTGCCTCATCTTTCTTCCTCCTTTTCTCAGTCTACTTCTTCACTTTGAACTTTATTTTAAAGTTGAGTTCTGTACAACTGGGAACTGGGAGGCAATGTATCAAGCTTTAGGTTTTTCCATCCTTTTTTTAAAAGATTGAATTCTGGAGGTCTATAAGTTTTTGGAACTTTTCAGGTATTGTAAGCCCAGAAGAGGTGTGGTCATTGCTCTTCTTGACTATAACTTGCAACCACAAGAGTTAGATCTGCTTTTTACCCAGGACTTGAGGCCCAGTCCTTTCACCTTCTATGGCTGAGAGCACTAACTAGTTCTCCTCTCAGCCTTGTAACTGTGACATAGAATTGTGTATAGTCAATAGATTTGCCACTCAGTTCCATCTGTACCCAAGCCAGGAAATGCTCCATTTAATCACTTTCTTATGAGTTTTCTAACTTCATTACTATCTCTCGGCTGAGATCTCCTGAAACTGCTGTTCATGTTCTCTTGGATGTCTCCAAAATCCACCACTGGAGCTGCTGTTGTGGATACTTTGGCTATCCCACATCCTGATGTAACAGATCTTACTTTCCAATCTACAAAATTGTATTTGCCTGGAAAAATATATTTCACTCAGACATTGTTTTTCTTCAGTCCTTTCATTCCAAACTTGATTTGAGTCATTATTTTAAGTTGGTTTGAAGAGGAATGTTCAGAAATTTCAGCTGTTTTTTTACTATACTCTACCACCTGACTCCATCTCTTTTGTACTTTGGAAGTCTTTAAAGTACTTCTTATGCTTATCTCATTTAGATACCTTCTGTTTTGATGTCTCCCTCACCCCAACTACTTGGATCACCCTTAATTGATTTCTCATTACTATTATCTTATTACAACCTCAAGAATGCAGAATGTTTAGTAATACCCCCTTTCAAGTTCCCCTAAAATTCCACTAGAGCAATGTGTCCAGTTTCTTAGATTTTATAAATAACTTATTTAATATTGGAGTTAATTTTCTTTGAATGTTTTTTTATAATTCATCTGTAAATTCATTTGGGTCTAATATCCCATGCATACATACCAACCTGCTGAGTTTATTTATAAATCATTAGATTTCTTTTTCAGAGCATTTATCATGTAATTTCTCTGTGTTCATCTTATTATCTTGGGTATTTTAAATAAATGTAGAAAATTCATCTATTTAATTTAGTTATGAAATTTTTGCATATAATTAAGCAAAATATTTTTGGACAATTTCCTTTTATTTTTTATGCATTATCTTTTTCATATTCTTCAGTACAGTGTCACTGGTCTCATAAATGTTCCACAAAAAAAGACACCATAACTTTTGGCTGTTGGCATTTTTTCTGACTGTCCTCCATGCATGAAATTCTCTCCTCCACTTTTACTACTTGTTAACTTCAATTAAGTTGTATCTAAAATTCCATCTTCAATAGAAAGTCTTTCCCAAATTTCTCTTAATTCCAGTGCCTTCATTCTGTTAATGATGTTCAATTGATGAAAATATTTTATCTCTGTGCCTAAAAAGAATAAATGCAGCTTTCCAACTGATCATTTTGCAATCAGTTTTCTATGTGGTTTGATTAGCTTTTTCATTAAATATTTTAAGTTATACCTTTTAGTTCACACATACTGAGTATAAATGCGATTCCATTATCTATGCTGCTTGGAGCATAACAGAGCTTTCCTTTTTATTTCTTTTGATCATGTTTAATTTTACTCTTGTCTAAAATCATGATTATCACATCTGATTATCAGATATTCCTGAATTATAATGAATTCTGCTCTGATCGCTCATTTTAAGTTCATGTTAATTTTATATTTCAAGCGTGTTTCTTGTAAACAACATATTGTAAGATTTTGCTTCTGAGTTTTTCCAATTCAAAGTCACAGTTATGATTGTTAACTGTGTCTTCCTTTCCTTCATAATCATTTGTGCTTTTATCTTTGTTATGTTTTCCAACAATAAAAAGGAAACAAAAACAAAAAAAATGAAAGCAAACAATGCTGGTAAACTGTGTATACTTTAAATGCCTTCATAATAGACTTTTGATCCTTTTCTCTTCATCCAGTCTAGTCCCTTCTCATTGATTCTTGTACTATCTCCCCCTTTATTTTTATTCTTTGGATCGACTCTCAAAAATTGAAGTGTTTCTTTTTTTGACCTGTGTCTATTTTCTTTCCGATTTTGCCTCCCCTATTAAGCTTTTTTTCCTTTTTGTCATTTTTACATATCTCTGAATCATTTATTTGATACATTATTAAACATATTGATAAATTGCATAATTTTAATGAATTTATCTGCCAAACTCTTTATGTACGTGTTGGCATTCCACTTCATTTTACTTAGTATTGATAAAAGTGAAGTTGACAAATGCTTACTTCTGTCACCTCCTCTTCCATATTTGGATACTTTTCTTCAGAGCATTGGAAGGTATGAAAATAGTTATGAATATAGTGATTTCTTCTTCTTTTCCTCACATTTCTACACTAATATATTCCTTTTCTTCTGCCTTCACAATATTCCTTTTACAAAGTTAAGTGAAATCCTCCATGAAGCCTTGCATAAGAAATCTGTATATGATGCACAAAAATAATGAGATTCTAAAAGGGACACTTTTCTTCTCGTTTAGAATGAAAGGATTTTCTTAATTATTTTTTTCTCCTGTCAGTTTCTCATATTACTTTTTCCCCTTTTGTCTTGCTTCTTTTTAAAAGATCCTACCCATAATCTCTATCCTACTTACTCAGGCATAAGTCTCCTCAACAGTGATTCTGACTCATTCCTCCTTCTCTTCCTTTCCTATGTACTGCCATGGGCCCTATCTCAGCTCCTATACTTGAAGACTTGTCATAAGCCTTCCTTCCTGAAACCTCATTCCCAGAGACTATAGGCAATTTATTTGTAGTGATCTAGGTCAGGGTAAAAGGACTTACACTTTTTTCTCATTGGACCTGCTGGTGTAGCGTTCATCCTTAAATTTTATTGGAATGGTTGGGAGAGAGAACTGGGATTTATTGTTTCCTTCTACTTTGTCATGGAGATAGATAGATAGGACAAGTGAAGAAAGTGGCAATCTAGAGTCAGGAAGACATCATCTTGAGCTCAAATCTGGTCTCAATTACGTACTAGCCCTATGATCCTGGGCAACTCACTTATTCTTGTTTACCTCAGTTTTCTCATTTGTAAAACAACAAAACCTCTGTCATTATTGCCAATCCTCCTCTCGAATTTATACATGATAATAATAATAATAATAATAACAATAATAAAAAATCTATGAAAAGAGAAGTCTGGCAAAACTTCCAAAAATAATAAGAAGAATAGAATTCTGAAGACACAGGGCAAAAATTTCAATGAGAAAGAAAATAATCTATTGTCAGAAATCATTGACATTGACTCACATGGAATTTAACAGCTATCTTTGGTATTTAAAAGGATATGTTCAAAAGATGAATCTGAGTATAGGTAATAAAGTTATATAATTTTAGCATAATCCTCTAAAATAGTGTCAATAATACTAGAGTAGAGAATGAGTTGACCCTGTCAAGTAAATTTAAGGATAATATAAAGTGTTGGGGTGTTTTCAGGTGCACTACAGAGTAGAAGATAGGGGAAGGAATAGGACAAGCACTCAGGAAATATAGAATAAGGCACAATTGTCAGGAGAGATAGCACAAAGATAGTTTATTTATTTCCTTACATTTTTCCTCAGCTAAAATGAATAAACTTTAAACTGGAAAGAAGGTAATTAACCTGCTTTACAGCACTTTATGTTGGGAGCATGAATAAAGGGCTGGTATTGGGGTCAGAAAATCTGGAGTTAAAACTTACCACTGACAACATAAAAGGGTCTATTCTAATGAGTAAGTCACTTAAATTCTCAGTGTTTCCAAGCAACTCTTTAAATCTATAAGGTGAGAAATGATGC
Source organism: Pseudocheirus occidentalis (assembly GCA_028646575.1). Classification (NCBI taxonomy): domain Eukaryota; kingdom Metazoa; phylum Chordata; class Mammalia; order Diprotodontia; family Pseudocheiridae; genus Pseudocheirus; species Pseudocheirus occidentalis. The sequence continues at coordinate 854 of JAQQSW010024532.1, read as the reverse complement.
TGATATGCATTAAGGAGAATTTCATCAATGAAAGTTTCCTACACCCATAAAATTACAAGTACAGATGCTCCTCCCCTTCTTGCCCCACCATGGTAAATCTTCATAATTATTTTCAAGATAATTTCTTTCAGTTAAAACTTCAGTTAACTAATTTCTTGAGTATTAATTATTTGTGAAAACCAGCCTAAAATTGTTTTTTAATTCAATAAGTATAATTAGAAATAAAAAGTATTATTGCTTTTCTTTGGATACATTTGAACTTATTCTATTTAATTAAAATTAATGATTTCTTTATTGGCAAGTATTTATTAGAATCTGTAGATTAAGTATCTTATATACATATACATATGCATATGCATATATATGTATATATATATATATACATATACAAGTATATCAACCATAGATTTTAAAAGACTCAATGAAAGATGAAGTATTTGCATTTTATGTCATGAGACAGACACTACAATATGTAGAAAACTGGCTAATCTATCAAAACACACTACAACTACACATTACTAATTGTATTTGCTGAAGAACATGAGCAAACAAAAACAATGTGCTAAAGAAAAATGCAAACTTGGGCCAAGGGAAGGTAAAACAGAAAGAACTTTTTTATTAAATGTAGTGAGATAGGGTAGAATTAGGAGTTATTTCCTTGAATATCCTAGTTCTTGAGGAGCTACAAAATTCCTTTGAGTTAAATTCATACATATACATATGTGTGTGTATATCTATATCTATATCTATCTATCTATATCTATATCTATCTATGTATATGTGTATATGTATATCTATCTATCTATATCTATATCTATATCTATATCTATATCTATATCTATATCTATATCTAT
>JAQQSW010024531.1:0-10069 GCA_028646575.1 Pseudocheirus occidentalis | reverse complement strand
GAGGGTTTCCCCCTTAGAGAAACCAGATGATTATTCTTTTATTCCTTGTTCTAAATATTGTGGCCACTGTAGTGAAAACTGTGTGTCCATTCTAATATTATGAACATTATGTTGTGATTTTCTGTGATAAGATGTAATGTTTTGAATATTATATTGTGAATGTTTGCATTGATTTGTAATGGAATAAAGAGAGTGTTCACCATACTGTGTAATCTGAACCTTAAAAGCTGTTCACAGTTGCATTTTTTTGGAAATCTGCTGTGCATGGCATTATACTTCTCCTTGCCAAATTCATATACACATAGACCTCAGGAGAATATTGTAGTTCACATTGGTTTCAAGACATCTGTGCTACCTTATTAATGGTCTTAGGTGCTGTTTTGGCTCTATTTCTTGCTGGAATTTCCAGTCTTCCAACAAATACATTTCCTAGCCCTGTATCCACACATAATGACCTAGGGGAATTCTTCTGTTCTAGACCAGGATCAATATATGATCTCAGGCCTCTGAATCCTAGAATTTATATTGATTTATAACCCATTCTGTTCAGAGTACTGACTGGCATAAGATCCATTCACAAGATTTCAGAATGGCTACATTTGTGTGGCTCCTCTCCTACCCTCCAATATCTTCCAGTCATTACTGGTGGGAACCCTTAACCAATCTTTAGTGTCTTCTGGACAACTTTTTGTTATAATTCTGATTGAAAGGATAAGTTTGCTATTATTTCTTTGGAATTTTCCTTATTATTGGTCTTTGTGTAATTTTTTTCAGATTTTATTAGGGATTAGATAGGAAACATGGACTTAATCACCCTTTCACATCACCATTCTATTCAGATGTCCCTAAAAATATTTTGGGGGATAAATCATAAAAATAATTCATGGCTAACTTCATGTATTGCTTTAAGATTGTAAAGCATATACTTTATCCCATTTGACTCTCATCACACTATAAACTAAGCACTATTATTATTAATAGGCTTATTTTAAAGATTTAAAAAAACTGAGACTCAGATAAGTAACTTTACCACAGCAAAGTAAGTAGTAAGTTTTGTAGTCAAGAGTTAAGCACAGGTTGTCCTGACAACTCCAGCTATCACTCCATGTTAAAAAACCATTGATATATATTATACTTAGATGAATAAAACAAAGTCCCTCCCCTCAAGAAACATTTTTAAAAGTAGATAACATTCAGGGGTGGCTAGGTGGCGCAGTGAATAGAGCACCAGCCCTGGAGTCAGGAGGACCTGAGTTCAAATCCGGCCTCAGACACTTAACACACACAAAAAAAACCTACTCGTGTGACTTTGGGCAAGTCACTTAACCCAAACTGCCCTCCAAAAAGCAAAAAGAAAAAAATTTTTTAAGTATATAACATTCATTTTTAAAACTTTGAGTTCTAAATTCTCTCACTTCTCCCTTCCCATCCTGCCCCACTCATTGAGAAGGCAAGCAGTTCAACATAGGTTTTACATGTGTAGTCATGCAAAAGATCCATAATAGTCATGTCGTGAAAGAAAACATGAACAAAAACTCAAGATAAATATTTTTTTAAGTGTGCTTCAATCTGTATTGATACACCATCAGTTCTTTCTCTCCTTTGGAACTGTCTTGGATCATTGTATTGCTGAGAATAACTAAATCATTCACAGTTGATCATCCTACAATATTGCTGTTACTTTGTACACAGTATATTTCACTTTGCATCAGCCCATGCAAGACTTTTCAGGTTTTTCTGAGAGCATCCTGCCCATCATTTCTTATAGTATAATAGTATTCCATTGTAATCATATACCACAGCTTGCTCAGCCATTCTCCAACTGATGAACATTCATTCAGTTTTTAATTCTTTGTCCTTAGAAATTAGCTGCTAAAAATGTGTTTGTACTTATAAGTCCTTTGTTTTGTTTTGTTTTGTTTTTTTTCTCTTTGGGGATACAGATTTAGTAGGGGTATTGCTAAGTCAAAGGGTATGTGTGGTTTTAAAGCCCTGTGGACATAGTTCTAAATTGCTGTATAGAATGCTTGAATCACTTCACAACTCCATCAACAATGCATTAATGTCTCATTTTTTCCCACATTCTCTCTGACTTTTGTCATTTACCTTTTCTGTCTTATAAGCCAATCTAATAGGTATGAAATAATACCTCAGAACTGTTTTAATTTGCAATTCTCCACTCTCAATAAATAGCTTTGTTTACTTAATCTGAACACTGATCATATCTTTTGATAATTTATCAATTAGGGAATGGCTCTTATTTTTATAAATTTAACTCAGTTCTCAATACATTTGAGAAATGAGGCCTTTATCAGAGAAACTTGCTTCAAATATTTTTTCACAGGTACTATTGCTGAATTTCCCTCCATCCTATCCCCCACTTAATTCTATTCTCTCTCTCCTTTCACCCTCTCTGTACACAAAAGTGTTTTGCTTCTGACTACCCTCCCTCCCAATCTATTGTCCCTTCTATCACCCTTCTCCTTCTCTAATCCCCTTCTTCTCCTACTTTCTTACAAGGTAAGATAGATTTCAATATCCAATTGAGAGTGTGTGTTATTCCCTTTTGGAGCCAATTCTGATGATTATAAGATTCACTCATTCCCCCTCACTTTCCCCTTTTTCCCCTCCACTGTAAAAGTTTTTTTTGTCTTTTTGATGGGAAATAATTTACACCCATTCTTCTTTTCCCAGTACATTCCTCTCTTTCATCCCTTAATTTTATTTTTTAAATATCATCCCTTCATATGCAACTCACACCTTCACTTTCTGTGTATGTACATTCCTTGTAACTACCCTAATAATGAGGAAGGTCTTATGAGTTACAAATATCATATTCTCATGTAGGAATGTAAAGAGCTTGACTTTATTAAATCACTTATGATTTCCCTTTCCTGTTTACATGTTTATGCTTCCTTCAATTCTTCTATTTGAAAGTCAAATATTCTATGCATCTCTGGTGTTTCCATCAAGAATACTTGGAAGTTCTTTATCTCATTGAATATCTATGTTTTCTCTTAAAGAATTATACTCAGTCTGGCTGGGTAGGTGATCCTTGGTTGTAGTCCTAGCTCCTTTGCCCTCCATAATACCATATCTCAAGTTCTCCCATCCTTTAAAACAGAAGCTGCTAAATCTTGTGTTATCCTGACAGTGTCTCCATCATACTTGAATTGTTTCTGTCTGCTTGCAATATTTTCTCCTTGACCTGGGAACTCTAGAATTTGATTATAATATTCTTGGCAGTTTTCCTTTTGGAATCTCTTTCAGTGGGTGATCTGTGGATTTTTCAATTTCTGTTTTTACCCACCAGTTCTAGAATATCGGGGCAGTTTTCCTTGATAATTTCTTGAAAGATGATGTCTAGACTCTTTTTTTCTGATCATGACTTTCAGGTACCTTGATAATTTTAAATTGTCTCTCCTGTATCTATTTTCTACGTCAACTGTTTTTCCAATGAAATATTTCACATTATCTTCTATTTTTTCATTCTTTTGAGTTTTTTAAATTATTTCTTGATTTCTAATACAGTCATTAGCTTCCATTTGCTACATTCTCATTTTTAAGCAATTATTACCTTCAGTGAGCTTTTTGATCTCCTTTTCCATTTGGTCAATTCTGTTTTCTGAGGTTTTCTTCTCCTCATTGACATTTTGTGTATCTTTTACCATTTGGACAAGTCTATTTTTTAAGGTGTTATTTTCTTCAATATTTTTTGGTCTTCTTCAACAAGCCATGGACTCATTTTTCATTATTTTCTTGCATCACATTCATTTCTCTTCATAGTTTTTCTTCTACCTCTCTTCCTTGATTTCCAAATTCATTTTTGAGCTCTTCCATGGCCTGAAATCAATTCATATTTTTCTTCCAGGTTTTGGTTATAGGACCTCTGACTTTGTTGTATTATTTGAGTTGTATGTTTTGGCCTTCCTTGTCACCATAGTAATTTTTTTAATATTCAGTATTATTTTCCATTGTTTCCCAATTTTCCCAGTTTATTATTTGATTTTTTTACTCTTTGTTAAAGTAGGACTCTGCTTTGCATCTGGAGAGTGCACTGTCCCAAGCTTGAGGGGTTTTGTGCAGCCATTTTCAGAGATATCTCTAGGGCCCTGTAAGTTTTCAGCTCTTCCAAGGTGATATTTAGAGAAGTGTTTACTCCTCTCCTGGCTTTTGATCTTCTCTGTGAGTGACCACAAGCACTCTTTTCTGCCATGGAACTGTGAGGAAGAATCCCCCTTTCAACTCTGAATGCAAATTCTGCTATGCTAGTGCTCCTCCTCTCTCTAGTACTGCCACCCAGGACTAAAACCTGAATCCAAGCACAAGCAAAGCAACAAAGTCCTGCTTCAGTGATAGAAAAAAACACTCCTATAATCTCCTTCTGCCTAGTTTTACAACCCCCTTACTGACTGTGGGCTGAGAGCTCCATAAGTAGCCACTGCCACTGCCACTGCTGATTCTGTCACTCCCAAGTCTTGTTCCTAGTTTGTTGTGATTGGTGCTGTGCTGGAGCCCCGCTTTCACCCAGGTGTAGCAGACCTTTCCTGCCAACCTTCTAAACTATCTTTGGTGTGTGGGGGCTGAGAGGTATGGAAACCACCATTGCTTCCAGTGATTCAGTTGACCTTAGGACTGCCTTGGGTTTGCTGGGGTCCAGTCTGTGCTGGCATGGCCAGCATTGGACTGTGCTCCTCTTTTATCCTGGTGCAACAGACCTTTCCTGCCAACCTTCCAAGTTGTCTTGGCCTGGGCATTTGTTTCATTCCATCTTATTTGTTTAGATTATTTTTTAAAGGTATTGGAAAGGTTTGGAGGAAAGCTCAGAGAAGTTCCTGCCTTTACTTCTATCTTGGCTCTGCCACTCAAAGAGCTTATAATCAAGGTTAAACCTTGTAATAATGAACAAATGTCCTACTAGTCATCAAATATTATGTGGTAGCTATAGTTTGTTTTTCCACACTGAATATATTAAATTCAATTTCTAATTCACTTAGAATTGTCATGTCAGACTCTGGGGATTTAAAAAAATGAGTAAAAATCAAATTCTTTCTGAGATGGATGCTTGAATTGGAGGCATCCCCACATCTACTCCAGGAAAACCCTAAAGTATGAACCAAAATAACAAATGATCAACAAATTCAAATGAAAACTATTTGAAGTTACCTCATTCATCCTAAACTTGGAAAAAGTCAGAGAGAATTATATAAGCAACAAGAAAATGTTCCTATCCTAGAACTTGAGGACCAACATGACCAGAGTTGAGACACATATAGACTCCAAGGCTCCGTGTCTGAAGACAGCAAAAGAAATTCCTAGGATGGCTGGAAAACTCAGGGCTGGAAATAACCATCATGGTGTTGCAGTCCTCAAAGCAGGACAAACCAAGTCCTGGGGCTTGAAGTCCATAACACTCTGCCCTGAGATACCAAAGATCTATTACATAGAATTTCAAGGATCTGGGTGGGAAGGAGGTATTCCCAGGAAGTCAGCACAAAAACCCAAGTTATATAAGAGAAGACCAAATCAGGCTAACCACTACACCCAAAAAGATCAGCGTATAGTACTGCGTAGTAAAATTTATGCTAAAACTGGAGATATTAATAAATCAAAGAAAATGGCATCCAGCATTATATATGTATGCACACACACACGTGTGTGATTTTTTTGGGCTAGAGTATTGTCAATGAGGAAATCCCAAGTACCAATGTGGATCAGCTACTTCTTTGCAATTTACATTCTTAGAGAGCTGCCTGGAAGTTTAATTGATTTATCCAGGGTCATGAAGTTAGTTAAAGCCATAGGTAAGAACTGAATCTAGAGCAATGGTTCTCAACCTTTCTGATGCTTTGACCCTTTAATATTCGTAAGTGGGCATATCTGCAAGTGGGTGGGCTCACCTGGAGATGGATAGAGGAGCAGTGCCTCAGTTCCTAAGACCATTGGAAATATGTATTTTTTGATGGTCTTAGGCTACCTCTGTGAGCCCTGTGAAATGGTTGTTAGATCCCCAAAGGGGTTGCAACCCACAGGTTGAGAACAGTTGATCTGGAGTGTCCTGACTCCAGGTCGTTGAATAATTTATTTTATTCAACAAGGATTGAGTTTGAAATCATAGAGGTAGATTTTGACTCAAAATAAATCTAAATTTCTTAATAATCAGAGCTATCTCAAATTTAGATGATGGTGTCATTTGGTTATGTATTTCCCATTCCTAGAGGACTTCAATCAAAAGTTGATTTTTTTTTCTTCAGCATGAGATGAGTTTCATGATTTGAGAATGGATTGTATACAATGATTTTCATGAAAACTTACCTTGTGTCAGTAATTTTTGGAATGAAGGAATCTGGACCAGAAGTTGGTTAGCTCATTGGTATATGAATATTTTTTTAACCTGCTTGAAAAATAAATAGCTTTGGAAGACTTACGAATGCTGGCCAACATAACAGTGGCTCAGAATCATGATGCACAAGGATTGATGATAAGGAACAATACCTGCTTCCTGACAGAGAAGTAATGAAACAAATATGCAGAATGCAATGCACATTTTTGGACATAACCAATCTAGGAATGTGTTTTTTTTGACTGCATATTTATTAAGAAGAATCTCTCACATACACACACTTTGCCTACTGGGGCAATAGGTGAGGTAGAAGGGAAAAAAGAAAAAGAAATGCTTATTAGCTGAAAACAATAAAGTCAGTGTTTTAGACCTAATTACCACTCACTTGCCATATGATCTTAACAAAGTTGCTTCATCTCAGTTTTTTATCTATAAGGTGAGGAGATTGAGTAAAATAATCTTCAAGTTCCCTTCTTGCTCTAAAAGGATTATGGGGGGTGGAGAGTTGGCACAAGAGAAGTAGGGACTTTAGTAGAGGGAATTCATCCAATATGTCAGCACCAATCAGGACAAAGGGTTAGAGAGACAGTGGGATGAAAAACCTCATCAATGGGAATGGAATAAGAAGAGAAGCAATGCTAAAAATAATTTCTAAAGCCCATGACCAGAGGCCAAGTTATGTGGATATAGGGATTTGTGTGAGGAAATGGGAATGGGTATTTAGCAGTAACAACCTACCTCTTGCTGTAAAATCAGATTTCAACATTATTTTTCTTAATTGGAACTCTTCTATCTTTTCTCAGAATGGAGGTAGCAAAACTTTGCAAGCAATCATTTGATCTCCTCTCCAAGCTTAAAGCATTTAATTAAGCTTCTTGGAAATGGTTTGATCACCTTTGTCCCATTACCTTCAATGATGTCTTTCTTTATTAGTTTTTAAATATGCATTTATATTAAAATTAGGTATTGTGTCTTTGTCCTATCTCATTTCTGTATTCCAGGGGCTGAGGTGAAGTAGATATAATCAAGACAGGCTTGTAGCTATTCCTGGGATGTGCTGATTAAGGAGGGTACAGTGCCACTGCTGAAATAAGGGGCAGAATGGGGGCAAGAGAGTGGGAATGACTAGATCTGAAGGGAAAACAAGCTTACCTTGGATTTGTGAATAAGGCTGCTTTTCATCATGATTAATGGCCACTTGCTCCTAGCATGCATCCATCTGGGCTTTATTCATCCCCATACAAAAAAGAATGACAGCCACAAAATAACTAGATTTAAATCTGGTTGTGACAGATATGAGAAAGGTTAAAGTTGTCTAGAACCATCCCCAAGAACCTTGCTCAATATCCCATTCCATCCATGCCATATCCTGTGGAGCTGAAAAACAGATGTGAGTCATGCATCCGGAAATTTAGTGGATTGCAATTTGTACATGAGTCAAGAAGGTAAGATGGGATGGGGACCAAAAACACTAACTCAATTAGAGTCTGCATTAATACAGGCATATAGTACAGAGAGGGGACGTAATAGTCTTTGCTAGGACTGCTATTAGAGAAGCAAGAAGCACCATGCCTATATATAACCAGGTCAGTACTAACACTGAAGAAAGCCACAGAGGCAGCCTAGATGAACAGCATTGCTCTGTCATTGTGCCACTGAAAAGGAAGGCATGTTGATCATGGGTATTTAAGAAGAAAGCATTGTTACCAGCGAGTGGTAGAATTAATGACTGAGCTTGATGCCTTTAGACAGTTTGCTTTGTTAGAAAGGTAAAAAAAAAAATTACCTGATGTGGTCTTGTCGCTTCACCTCTTTTCTGATGCACTGACAGGTATAGAGGTAGCCAAGGGAGAGCTTATGCCTCTGAATGCCCTTCTCTTGTGTTCCTGGAGTCCTACAGTAGGGCTTAGCACTGTCACCAAGCAGCAAAGGAACTGTTATCCAGTAATGGCTAAATTCACTGTGAAAAAAGTCTTACTGCCTTCCAGGGTCATCATAAGGTTAAAATGAGATAGAATATATAAAGTAATTTGAAAAGCTTTTGTATATGAATGTGAATTATTATTATTATTATTAGCTATTATTTTTAATGTAGTATTGGTTCTGAGGCTCTGTTCTGTAAGGGTAGTGTTTAAAAGTACATACATACCAATCCTGCTGACCTCTTCCCCTGTTAGCTCCCAACTGGAATATTGCATCCAAGTTTGAGAGGCATGTGTTTGGATGGACACTGACAAACTGGAACAGTGCCCCTATAGAAGCATGACCTATGGAAGGAAGCAGCATGGTATCATGGGGAAAAAATTAGTTTGAATTTTGAGTCAGAAAATCTGGGTTAGAATCATGGTTCTTTCATCGACTATCCGTGTGTCTCTCACAATTCATTTCACTTCTCTGAATCTCAGTTTTCTCATCTTAAAAGTTCAAAAACTGGACTAGATGAGTCAACAAGCATTTTTTTAAGCACTTGCTTTGTGCATTTTATTAAGCTGGGAAACAAATACAAGCAAAAAGATAGTCCCTGCCCTCCAGGAATTTACATTTTAATGGATAAAGACAACACATAAAAGGAAGTTTAAAAGTTTTGGGGTGGGGAGTAATAGACAGACAAAGAAGTTGGAAGATTCAGGAGTGGAGGTCAAAGAGGAATAAAGGAATTAATAGGAATGAACTTGAATCTTTCTTTAAATGGAGGCTCCCTGGTAGACAGGAAATACTTCTTACAGAAGGTGGGATCTCCACTGAGCCCTGAAGGAAGCCTGTGAAGGCAGGAAATGAGGTGGGAGAGTGTAAGGGATGGCAAGTGAAAGGCACAAAGTTAGGAGATGAAATTTCATGTGTGAGGAACTGCCAGAAGGCCTGTGTTGTTGTATCATAAGGGAAAATAATTAGAGCTATCCAGAAGAGGAAGGGATTGTCTTCTGGAAGGCTGGAGGGGCATTTGGTTCCTTACTTCTAGGTAATAGGATGTACACTTTTTCAATGATTCACTAGAGGCAATTCCTGCTGAGGGACAGATTATGCTAGACATATTCTGAAGTCCTATCAAGCTACAACATTTTATGGGGGCTTGGGAGACTTGACCATGCTCAGTCAAGGGAAAATGCAAAATTACGTCTGCAGCTGTTGCTTAGCATATACATGGTAAACACATTCTCTTCTGTGACACATGTCCAAATGGACACAAATGAACTAGTAGTATACCTGTGGAGGCATGACCTGTAGGAAGAGGCAGCATGTTATAATAGAAAGAAAACGTGGGTTTTAAATTAGAGATAGAAAATCTAGGTTAGAATCCTCACTCTCCACTTAGCATTCATGTGATGACCCACAATTCATTTCACTTCTCTGGATCTCATCTTTTTTTTAAGCTTTTGTTTATTTTTAGTTTACATCATTCATGTCCACGAGATTTTGAGTTACAAATTTTCTCCCCATCTTTCCTCTACCCACCACCCAAAACAGTGATCCCACTGTATACTCCATCCCCCAATCTACTCTCTCCCATACCCTCCACTTTTCCCCCTCTAACTTTCCAGTAGGGCAAGATGGATCTCCCTACCCCAGTGGCTGTATATCTTATTTCCCAGTTGCATGTAAATAATAATAATGATTTCACATATATATATATATATATATATATACATATATATATGTATATATATATATATATACATTTGATTTTAGAACTTTAAATTCTAGATGTCTGGATCTCATCTTAAAAGT
>JAQQSW010024530.1:0-10069 GCA_028646575.1 Pseudocheirus occidentalis | reverse complement strand
AAAAAAAAAGAATACTTGAAAGTCCTCTATTTCATTGAATGACCATATTTACACAGTTTTGCTGGGTAGATAATTCTTGGTTTTAATCCTAGCTCATTTGACCTCCAGAGTATCATATTCCAAGCTCATTGATCCCTTAATGTAGAGGCTGCTAGATCTAGTGTTATCCTGATTGTGTTTCCATATTACTCAAATTTTTTCTTCCTAACTGCTTGTAATATTTTCTCCTTGACCTGGGAACTCTGGAATTTGGCTGTAATATTCCTAGGAGTTTTCTTTGTGGGATCTTTTTCAACAAGTGGTCAGTGAATTTTTTCAATTTCTATTTTGCCCTCTGGTTCTAAAATATCAGAGAAATTTTCCTTGAGAATTTCTTGAAGGGTGATTTCTACATTCTTTTTTGTATCATGGCCTTCAGGTTTTCCAACATTTTAAAATTCTCTCTCCTGGATCTATTTTCCAGGTCAGTGGTTTTTCCAATGAGAAATTTCCTATTCCCTTCCATTTTTTCATTTGTTTGAATCTGTTTAATAGTGCCTTAATTTCTCATAAAGTCATTTGCTTCCATTTGCTCCACTCTAATTCTGAAAGAGTAATTCTCTTCAGTGAGCTTTTGAAATTCTTTTTCCATTTGGAAAATTTGGCTTTTTAAGGAATTGTTTTCCTCATTGCCTTTTTGGACCTCTTTTGCCATTTGAGTTAATCTATTTTTTAAGGTGTTTTTGACTTCAGTCAGGTTATTGACTCTATTTTCCTTCTTTTCTCACATCATTCTCATTTCTCTTCCCAATTTTTCTTCCACTTCTCTTACTTGATTTTCAAAATCCTTCTGGAACTCCTCCATGGCCTATTACCAGTTCATATTTTTCTTGAAAGCTTTTGGTGCAGGACTTATGATTTCATTGCCTTCTTCCCATTCCATGTTTCAATCCTTTTTATCTCCAAAAAAGGAATCTAAAGTTGGATTGTTGTGCCTGTCTTGCTTTCTTTTCTTGCTCATGTTGTCACTCTGTTACTTGATTTTGAGCTCTTTGCCACAGTAGAACTCTGCTGCAAGAGGGGAGAGCTTTGTTCCAAAACAGTGGGGTTTTCACAGCTACCAGAACTATTGGGGGGCACCATCTCTACAGCCCCCCACACACTCTGGCTCACTGGTCACACATCTCATGGCCACCACCCAAGACTGTGATCCAGATGCAGGCAGGTTAAAGCAAGAACAATTAGACTCTGAACGGTCACTTGGCCTCCCTGCAATCTGCAGGCCAGGAGCTCTGAAGTAGCCACATGAAGGCAGTTGCACATCTGCTGAGCCTCTGCTACTTCTCCCTCCCAGGGCAGGGCTGAACCACACCTCCATCCCCCTTCCCCCCAGTTCCAACAGAGTTCTACAATGACCTTTTACTTTGTCTTTGGCATTTATGGATTGCTATTTCTGGAAACCACCACAGCTGCTGGTGATCCGCTCTCCTGAAGTCCTTTCCAGAAGCTACTGGTTGGGGCCACCCTGAGGGTAAAACTGTGGGCTCAAGGAGGGCTGGGATTGGCTCCCAGCACTCTGTGATGGATCATATCCTGCTGGTCATATTTTATAGGTATTTGAGGTGGTTATGGGGGGAGCTCATGGAGTTTTCCTGCTTCTATGCTGCCATCTTGGCTCTACTCCTCACGATTTTCTTATATCAGTCTCATTCATCTTCCCATTTTTTTCTCCACTTCTCTTACTTGATGTTCAAAATACATCTTGAGCCCCTCTGTGGCCTGTGAAAATTCATATTTTTCTTGGAAGCTTTTGATGTAGGACTTTTGACTTTGTTGTCTTCTTCTGGTTTCACATTTTCATCTTTTTTGTGCCCTCAAGAAGATTCTGTGGTCTGATTGTGCTTCCTCTGCTTGTTTAACTTGCTAACCAATTACTTGACTTTTGAGCTCTTTGCGAAGGTAGAACTCTCCTTCCAGAATAGAGAGATCTTTGTCCCAAATTACTGGGGCTTTCACAATTATTTTCAGAGCTGATGTCAGGGATATGTGGAGGGTGCCCTGTCTACAGCCATCACAACCTCTGGCACACTGGCATTCCTCACCCCAGGACCACCACCCAAGACTGCATCCAAGATCCAAGCAGGTCAAAGCAAGAGCAATAACCCTCCAAATGGTCTCTTTGGTCCCCTATGATCTGCAAGCCAGGAGCACTGGAGGCAATCATGAGACAGCAGCTTCAGCTGCCATGTGACTGCCACTTTTTGCCATGGGGTCAGGGGCCAGACTGAACTCTTCTCTCACCCAGTTCTGACAGAGTTCCCCATTGATCTTTGACTTTCTCTTAGGTGTTTATATGTTGAGAAGTCTGGTAACCACCCCAGCTGCCAGTTATTCACCCTCCAGAAGTCTGTTCTGGCTGGTCTGGGATGCAAGTCAGGGACATCTTGGCTCAAGTGGGACTACCCTCTGATCCTAGCTCAGTGTAATAGACCCTTCCTGTTGGCCTGCCAGGCTGCCTTCAGTAGAAGATTTTATTCTCTCTCTGTCATTTTGTGGCTTCTGTAACTCTTAAATTTATTTAGAGTCATTTTTTTATAGGTTGTGGAGGTGGTTGGAGCAGGGTCTGAAGCAAGATTCTGCTTTTACTCTGCCATCTTTGGTCTTCCCCTTGAATATATATCTTTCTATTTAAGAAAAATCTGTGACTATAAAGTTAACTGCTATTTTTTACTTTAATTTTTTTTCTCCATAAACAATTAATTGTAGTAGGTAGAATTTGACTTCTGAGCAACATTTATGATATATTAACTACAGCAGGAAAGAATTCTGAGTAGCAAGAATCATAGAAACAAAACTATAGATATATATACATATATAAAACACAATAAATATTATTTAAGTTATGGGGGATGAAGGATAATCAATTTCCTCATGGAATTTAATGATATAATATATAGAATAGAAGAGAGGTAACATGATTCAGCTTTAAAAAGAAGTGAATTAAAAACTCAGAACCTTTGAACTACATCATTTCTCTAGTACCTTATGATCTTATTTGTCATTGACTATCATTTTGCTAATACTTCATTGACTATAAAATTAGATAGTGACAGACATATGATTCAATAGTGTGCAATATAAAGACAACAGAAACCATCTTTCTGTGGAGAATAATCATTTGGTAACTGAAAATAGAAATGCTTAACCCAGGTGAAATTATGTCTTGTGTGGCAATGGTGGGACAAATAGCTTGTGTAGCTCGGATACTTCCAATCATTGCTTCTGAATAGACTTAATCAGATATTTAAGGAGATACATTAAAAGCTCCAAATATGTACTTGAATCTAAGTCAGGTCAAACTTCTAATAGATATGGTTATTATTCATTAATGTGTAGTGTATCTCATCTGCTAGCCCAGGAAATTTTCTACTTCAAAAAATATGACAACTATATCAGTGTTTTGAGTGTGAGATGCCAGTTGGCAGCATTTCTATAGTATTTCTAAGAAAGTCACTTTAAAAGGGAATCAATCATTAAATTATGGAGAGCGTGAAGCTTTAGTAGGGGTAAAAATTTCTTCATCAATTTTTTTTCAAAATAATGGAAGCATTTTAGAGAATCCAGATACAAAAGTGAATTAAAATAAACACTTAAAGAGAGGAAGAATATAGAAAGTAGCAAATTATGTGGAAAAAAGAGAAAGGAAGCAAATCAGTAACAGGAGTAAGGCTGAAAAAGAAGGAAAATATATATATTTGAGAAGTAAATAAAAATGTAAATAGAAGAATAGATTTCTTGTTGAGTTGACTGTGTAACCTAGTCACTTATATTACTTTGTTTTTCATATCTACATTGATAAAAAAAATAGCTGTTAATATTTTTTCCCCTAAGGTAACATTTTTCACAGGAATTTTTTCCTCTACTTTATTTCATGAAAGTTATTGTAACCAAAACAGAGATGGAAATGAGGGAAAACAAGTGATGCTAAGGAGGGAACTTTAAAATTATTTACTATTTATTCAATCATTAATATTCTGATTTACCAAAGGGTTGACATATTTGTTGAAGTGATTTGATATGATTTAGCTAGGGAAGTAAGTAAAGAGTATTTATTTCATGTGTATAAATGTTTGACAAATACTAAATCGAGTTCATAACACTATGATGGAGCTAATCAGTTTCTAATATCTAGATTAAATTGCTCTGTGGAACTGATATTTTAATAGTCTGAAGTGAAACTGAAGCACATTTGAAATGATGAATTTTATAAGAAAGATGACACAACAACAATCAGAACAAATATCTAAAAGCTCCTAGATCAGAACTTGTATTTATGCATTATATGTCCATTAATTAGGCACCAATGGTAGATAGAGGTCTATACAGTTTCCTAGGTATTGCTAATTGTGATGATCTGATTGATGATTTAGCTAATGGTCTAAGAATTTTCCAGTGATAATTTGTTCCAGGGGATTGTTAATTTTCTAAGAAATATTCTATTCCAAATCTAATATTTTTAGATCAGTTTAGTTTTTAGAAACATTTTCCTTTCTGTTTTCTCTCAATATTCGAAAGTCTATGAGAAAACTCTTTGAATAAAAAGTGTAAATGATGGTACTGATTAGAACATAATCTGATGACCTCTGCATGTCAATCATGCTTTGTATTTTATATCCATAATTTTAATTCCACTTTACATCATCTAAAGTTTTTGAAATGCTGCAGTTTTAATTTCTTTTCCTACAGCCTATCCCCCTACCATTAATCTTACTATCTCTCAATATTCTTCAGGCCTTCTAAATTGCAATCAAACAGGACCACTAGCGGGTCCCTAAAATGACCATGATTTTTTCCCTTTACTCCATCTACGTATAATTATATTTTTCACTCCACCTATAATTCTCTCCTGTAATACAGCTACCTTAAACTTTTTCAGTCCTCACTACCCATCAAGGACCAGCTCTAGTGCTACTTTGCTAGGAAATTTTTCCTTATTTTTCCAGGCAGAAGAAACATTTTTCGTTTTGTTCCCATAGCATCTATGTTATACCTCTCTGATGATAGGTAGCAGATTCTACTTTATCTTTTATTTACTAGAATACAGTAATAGAAGGTCACTGAGGGCTTAATCTGTTTCTGTCTCTATTGTCTTTCTTGTTTGTTGTTGTTTGTTTTTGGCTATCTTTGCATCTTCTTTAAAATTTAGCACAGTGCCTTGCACACAGTATGTTCAATATATATTTACTAAATTGCACTGAATTCCCATAGTTTTTCAAAATTATTTCTGGCATTTGTTGCAAACTTTTAATCAAATCATATCAATATTGATATTCATAGTAGTTAGAAATTGTGATTTTACTGTAAATCCATTATATAATAAACTTAGAATCTCACCATGCATTACTTTCAATGATCATAAGCAAAAAGACCACCATGAAAATACTTGCACCTGTAGCTCCTGCACTATGTCTCACTCTCAAATATGGGGTTTTCACAAATAGCAACCTGAGGTTCATGGTGCTCTGTGGTATCACATCCTAAAGAAATAACTAATGAAACCCCAATAATGTTTTTACTTTTAATCTATCCTATGAAAATAGTCAGAAGCAAATGACATAGCATAATAAGATTTTTTTCAATATGGAAGGTTTGCTTTATTTCCAAAAAGAAGTATCACTGCCATGGGGTGGTGTTTCCAAGCACCAAGTTCTTGTTGCCATTGGAAAAATCAATAGAAGGTAAAGGATTTTCTTTAGCCCTTGTCTCCTATAGTGAACGTGCTATTTTACTTTCCTCTTCAGGGTTAGAAGGCCCAAGTAGGAAGGGGAGGACTCAATGTACTTCTCCTTTATGGGCTCAATGATGTGGTCCATATTGGTCACCACCTGAGGAGCAGTCAGCTTCTAGAAGGTACTCTGCATGTTCTATGTGGTGCCCACTGTTGTCTTGATGGTCTCTTCAAACTGATACTGGTGGGTAAAGCACCTTCATCTAGTAGACTGCTGCCTGAACATTTTATGTCTCACTGACAACTACATTTAGCAAGTGCTTGTCTTTCCTTGGAGTAGGTCTAGGGACTTTGAAGAGAAACTGGTGTCTCTTCCTGGCACTGATCACAAAATCCAGATCACCTCACTGTCCACAGCCTGGCAGATTCAGCTTAATATCTTTTGATTTGCTTGCCTTCTCAGCTTTGCATTTCTCCTTCTGGAAGTTGGCAATTGCATTGTCCCCAGTGGAGGCTTCCTTTATTTTCTGCTTTTGGATTGCCTTTTCATCACAGTCCTCTTTGTAAACAGTGGTGGGGACTAATGAAGAGGAGTTTGTCTTTTGGCTCTTCACATTGATGATGGTGTGCAGATCAGTCATGGGATCCTGTTCCATCTCAGGAGGACTTTTTTGCTCTGTCTATGCTGCTGCTGCTGTTATTGCTATTGTTGCCTTTCCGCATTAGGTCTAAGCTGTTTCTGTTCTTAGGTAACTTCTTCCATACCCAGAGTATCTAGGTCATCCGTAATCTGTACTCTCTCTTACCTTTCATTTAGCAAGGCCTTTTCTATTTTGTTGTTGTTGTTGTTGTTTTTCCAGTCCTTCCAAGGCTGTGGTGGGATTGACCTTCCACAGTTCTTCAAACTGACTGAGAACAGCCTTAGCCTTTCTTTTGTTTTTACTGTAGCATGTTGGGAAGCTTCTTGTTTTTGAATTTTCTTCTATCTTCAAACCCTGACCTCATAGTAGGAGTGCAGTGACCAGGCTTTCTGGAGCTCTGCTTGAAGGTACTTGGTCTCCTCCAGGCACATGACTTTCAGGTAGATCTTTTCCACTGCTATTAATAAAGGGTTGGTCAGAGGTTGCTCCTTCTTGTGAAGGTGGTTAAAAAGGTTTTGTTCCAGGGAAATTCTTGCTTTCCAGCCCCTGAGCACATCCTCAATAGGTTCCTACTAGTTGTGCTACTCCCTGGTTCTTCAAGACTTCTGGGTTCCCCTTGTCCTCTTCTTAGGAAGTTTTATTTTAGGTAGCCCCACTGTGGATCCATTTATTCTCCTCTTTGCTAAGGGGTAACTCCACAGTCTCTTATATATATTTTGTCCTTCTTCAGCTGCTTCTTTGCAGTTCCCAGCTAGGAGTAAGGCTCCATAGGTACTAGTAGCTCTGTGAGTTTCCTGTTCTTCCCTGTCCCTTCAGTGCTAACAATGAACTCTGATATCTGCAGAATGACCTGAATGCTCAGCCAATCTCTTCATCTTCTTTCCATCCAGACCACCAATAGTCTCCAAGAGCTTTCAATATTTGCTCAAGGGCTGGAAGGCAAGAACTCTCCTGGAACAAGAACCTTTTAACCTAATAAGTATAGATCACCCTCTTCCCAAAATCTGTTGAATACTGATAAGTAGATGAAAAATTCATGAGAGTCCTAGATATGGGGAATATGGGTAGATAAAAATTACATTTCAGAAGCCCTTTCTGAAATGTCATGGAACATCTCTTACTAGGCTAGCTTCTTTAATGGTTACTTTGTTTCACTAAGCTTGGTCTGCTTTCTCACTAGGAGTGGAGTCTTTTCTTTGTTTTGCTTTATTTTTTTTCTTTTTTGAAGGGGGAAAAGCAGAGCAATTGGTGTTAAGTGACTTGACCACAGTCACACAAATAGCAAGTATTAAGTGTCTGAGGATGGATTTGAACTCAGGTCCTCCTGATTACAGGGCCAGTGCTCTATTCACTATACCACCTAGCCATTCCTGGGAATGGAGTCTTTGCTGAGCATGTAGGTAGCAGGGCTTTGCTGGTGTCATTAATACAAAGTTCAATGATATATTGCTTTACTGATTTGAGGTTTATCAACTAAGGAACATGCCCTGCTACAATCTTCTAGCCTTGTCTCTTTAGGACAAGCCAAAGCACTTCATCTAAATCTTCAATGGAATAGTGATTAAGAGCTTTCTCTGATAAGGATAAGCTGAGTAATCTTCTACTTCTGATAGCTACCACACCCAGGGAACAAGAGTCAAGTTGAGTACCCCCAGACTAAATTGTCCTCCTATTTGGACTTCTAGCTAGAAAACAGCAATTAACACATATGTATTAGAAGCACAAAAAAATGCTATTGAGTTTAGAGGTGATGATGGGCAGAATGATAGAAACAATTCACAGTTAAAGTTTACAATGCCTTTTACATATGCTAACTCTTACAGTCATGGAAAAACCAGAATAGGAAGCAGGCTAAGTTACCAGTCAGTCCTCTCATCCAGCCCTGAGTCCTATATTTATTAGTTCTATTTTTGAGCAGCAAAATATGAATTTGCTACTATAGTTTGGGAAATAGAAAAAAACAACATGTTGTTCTACATAAATTATACACATGTATCTGTTGCAGAGAATTATGAAGAAGAGAAGTTCTGGGAAGAACATCAGAAGATCTTCTAAATAAGTAAAATTAGGTCTTAGTCCTTTATGACTTCAGTATAATGTTGAAATATGTTTAGGAAGACTTGGTTCAGGAGTGAGAATCAAGAGAGCTCAAACTTTAGCTACAAAGAATATTAATGTCCAAAAATTAGTAGTATCATCTTTAACAGAGAGGAGAAATATACTGAACATGGCAAGCACTAAAATAGCTTAACAATGACAGTTGCTATATTTTAACAGAGAGGAAATGATTGGTTACTGATGTACAAGTAATTTCCAAATCAGCTGCTTTATAAACAACACAAAAGTTTCTCCCTCTGAAAATTAGCTTGAATCATTTAATTAACAATCATTTTTTAAGCATCTACCATACTCAAGGCACCATAGTAGGCCCTGGGAATACAAATTCAAAAGTGAAAGTCTCCTTGTTATCAGTGAGTTTACATTCTATAAGAAGAAACAATGTGTACATATAGAGAAATATAAAAAATAGATTCAAGTGATTTGGGGAATTAAGGAAGAGGTAATGAAATTATTTGCCTTGAATATTGAAGGAAGCTAAACAGAACCCTCTTTGAAGCTTAAGAACTCCCAGAATGAAGAGCATTGATTATTTTATAGAGAAGGTATGAGAGCCTTTGAGTAAGTGATAGGGATTGGTTTCTTATGCCAATTCTGTTTTAGAAAGAAGGTAGAAAATAGGAGAAAGGCATAGTGATCAAGAGGAGTTAAAATATTTTACATCTTTAGAGGGAGACACAGAAGCTGCTGTCAGGAACCCAATTTGACTTTTTTTTTTACCAGTGATTGCATTCAGAAATACTATGAAAATTCATCTGCAGAAATCATATCATGGGTGTTTATGGCTACTGTAATGATCACTGATTCCAGTTTGGATGACTATCTCCTTTAGAGTTGTTCCTCCTTTATTATGATCTGTACCAAGAGGGAAAGTGTTGATTAATTTGTATTCCATTATGGTATCTAAAAAAGGACATCCTCTGTGTTCCCAGTGGTCACAAAATAACTAGCTGTTATATTTCCACTGTTTTGCTGATCAGTTCTCCTTTTCTGTGGAATGTTCTGTTGCCTTTCTACTTTCTGTTCTAATCCATCCTCCTTGACAGAGAGGAGTAATTTGTGGTGTTAGACATGAATAAATGATTATTTGGGGAGAGTGGGAGGTGATCAGTCAGAGCAGGTCTGGAATTAAACCAAGAGATATATCCAGCTGTTAACTGAAAAGCTGGTCCTGGGCAGGGAAAAGGAAGCCAAACAATGGGTTTACCTTGAGAATTTCCTAATTCCATGGAGCAGGATTGAACTGTTTTCTCAAGTAGTCCAAGGTTATAAATAGAAAAAAATGAATAAAGAATAGAGAAGGTGATTTATAACAATAAATAATAATAAATGTGTACAATTATTCATGGTTATTCCATATAAAAGAAAAAAAAAGACATTGAAGAAAAAATCTGTCAAGTTTCATGATATTAACATATTAAAATACAGAAGGGAACATCTAAATTAACTAGAGTATGATACAAGTAAATCAGCCATAGAAAAACTTTTTAAAAAGAAAATTGGTCTTAGTTGCCTCATACCTTGTTCTCTGCTGTTCCTTAATTTGGTGCTGAACTTTCTCTCTCTCTCTCTCTCTCTCTCTCTCTCTCTCTCTCTCTCTCTC
>JAQQSW010024529.1:0-10069 GCA_028646575.1 Pseudocheirus occidentalis | reverse complement strand
GTGGAAGATCAGTATATTGTGAATTGTTGATTGAATCAACTCCCTCGTAGGAAAACTAGGTCATTCCTTTGTTAATTGATTGATTGGATCTCTGACTTGACTGATTGAATCTAAAACTGTGAAGCTAGTTTCTCCCTTAGGGAAACCAGCTGATTCTTCTCTTGTTCCTTGTTCCTTTCTGTAATAAGATATAATATAGAGACTTTCCTTGTTCTGAAGATCGTATATAATATTGTGAGTTGTGGAAACTGTGAACATTGTACTGAATAAAGATTTGTAATGGAATAAACAGAGTGTTCACTAATACTGTGTGATCCGAATCTTAAAATCTCCTCACAGTAGCATTCTCTCAGAAATCTACTGCTGATTGGCTTTACACTTAGGACTTAATATATTTCTTTCTAAAACTCTTTCAGATCTAGGGCTTTGTTCTGTCCCACACCAATTGCTCTGCCAGTAGTTGGAAGTGGAGGTATGTACCACAGCCCTTAGTACAGTTCTCTGCAAAAGTAAGTGCTTAATGAATACTCATCCATCCATTCATGGTTGCCAATACAGAGCCCTCTATGAACAAATGATAGGTTTAGAGCTGCTAAGGAATTCATATTCTCCATCAATTTGCCTCTGCAAAAAGTCTAAAGACAATGTCAAAAACATCATGAAAATGCAAGTGGGATGAGAACATGAGAATATGGAGTAGCCATGGGACCCTCCCCCTGACTATTGTACAGGTTATAGGAATACTGGCTGGTGATTGTCCTTCAGGATATGCCCTGACTGTCTGAGGAGATCTCTTAACTGTTTTAGGCAGTAGTGGGACTGCTTTCAAAATGTAGGTGGCAGAGTGAAGCCTGTCACACAGCATCAGCTGCTTCCTTTAAGTGTCTTCTTCTGCATACTAATGTGCAGTCTGCTTCTTTATTTCTCTTTCTGTGGCTCTGGCTCTGAATGTCTGTCTTTGTTTTGTTCTCTGTCTCTTAATATATACAATATATATGCCTGAGTGTACATATTGTGAAGTTCTGTATATCTCCTGATATTTTGTAGCCCCTGGTAATTGAGATCTTCTCCCAGCAGGTGCTCCAGGACACATCTGGTAAGAAGCCCTCCCCTCCGCCTGGCCTGGGGATCATAATGGAGGCCTCACAAGGAGGTAGCCTGAATGCCAGCAATTCGTGATTCCATGTATCCTTGACAATGGCCAGTTGACTATAGTTGCCCATTCCTCTTCCCTGCTCTTTGAACAAGCTTGGGGCAAGCATCCTGGGTCCCTGGGCTTTTTGGGAAAGGGGGCTTCAGTGCCTGCTTATGCTTTCACATTTACATGAATTAAATCATTCAATTTAGCAATAATTTGCAGTGAATGAGCCAAACCGGCAAGCACCAGTCACTCATACAGTGGCAGGGGTTTAAGCTCTGCTGGGCTTACCTAGGTTTATTTGTGCACCCCGGCAAGGGAAAATCACTTTTTGCTTTTTTATTCAGTTATTACTAAAAATCAATGGGAGGAGGGCCTCACTCCAGGATTACATAGGCAACATTTGTACCCTACATTCTCCAGTTTTGCCAGAACTCACATGGGGGTAGGAAGAGTTTGGTGTTAGGTAGCTTTGAAGGATGAAAGATCCTAGGCCAATGCATCAAGATATCAACTAGCAAAGATCAATATATTTGACCTCAGTTCCACTCCCTAACTGGGAAGATCTCTAGCACAAATTGCATGAACTTAGGCAAACACCCTTCCAGCCATGATATTAAATGCTCTGAAGACCCTCCAGCTCTGTCTGGTTGTGTGCTGTGGACCCTTCTATTGTGGCCAGTCTATAGAGCTCCCCTAGGTGCAGTGACATTTTGGGTTCCAAAGTACCATTAAATTCTGGCTGTCTGTGAGTCTTATATGATCCTCACACCCTGACTTTTCGTGTTCCAGAGGCCCCTCCAGCTCTGATATTACATGTTCTCTCATCTCTGGGTATTTCCAGTTCCCACGTTCTATGATCTAACGATGTTCCCATCCCTGACATTCTATGACCACAGTTTAACACGACCTTACAGTCATGAGTGCATTTTGAAAGTGATCTTGAGAGTAATATAATGCCCCATATCAGTCCACAGAGCTCATTCTTCTGCAGCTTTAGCGAATTTCTTTTAGAGGAAACAGTATTGATTAGGGAAACTCCTGATGGTTGGAGGCGGAGTCAAGATGGCGACATAGAAGCAGCAAAGTGTAGCAGCTCCCACACAGCCAACCTAAATACCCATAAAATACAACTCTAAACACATTTTAGGACACTCAAACCCACAAAAATACAGAAAACAAAACTCTCGCTGAAGGCAGATCGGCAGGAGTGGCTCATGGCGGCAGGCTGGGAAATGAGGCCAGCCCAGCCTGAAACTGAAACCGTGGCCAGACCCCAGGGTAGTCGGGAGGAGGAGGAGCTGAGCTGCAATGTGATTCTACAGTGAAGAACAGATCTGCAGCACCTGGAGAAATCTCCATATCTATCAAGCCAGGAAAAAAGAAGGATTAGAGAAAGGTCAGTGAAAGTGAAACTTTCAAGTTAAATTTGGGGAAGGAAAAGCAGTTTGTCCAATCCGCCCCCAGGGAAAGGAAGTGGGGGTGGGGGGAAGGGCAGGATCTGCTGCAACCAGCAACAGCCTCGATTTGGCTGCTTCAGAGCTCCTCACCTGCCAATCGCAGGGGGACCTGAGACTATAGATCAGGGCCAAGGGCTCCTTCCTTGATCAGGCAGGGTCCAGATTGTGGTCTTGGGTGGTGGTCCTGGGGTGTGCTTTCAGCAAGCCAAAGATGGTGGGGGCTGCAGCATCCACCTAATAGCTCCAGCAGCTGGGAAAACCCCAGCAATTTGGGACAGAGCTTTTTCCCCTTGAAGCAGAGTTCCACAGACCTAAAAAAATCAACCAATTAATTGACTGGCTAACATGAGGAAAAGGAAGCAAAATAAGAAAAAAAAATAAAACTCTAGAATCCTTTTTTGGGGACAAAAAGGATCAAAACATGGAACAGGAGGAAGACAACACAGTCAGAACTCCCACACCAAATGCTTACAAGACACTTGAAGATTTCCTACAAGCTATAGGTTAACTGAAAAAGGACTTTGAAAAACAAATAAGAGAAGTGGAGGAAAAATTGGGAAGGCAAATGAGAATGATGCAAGAAAATCATAAAAGAGAGCCAACAACCTGACTGAAGAAAACAACACTTTAAAAAATAGATTAACTCAAATGGCAAAAGAGGCCCAGAAAGCCAATGAGGAGAAGAACGCCTTAAAAAGTCGGATTTCCCAGATGGAACAAGAATCTCAAAAGCATTCTGAAGAGAATAATTCCTTCAGAAATAAAGTGAAGGAAGTAGAAGCTAATGAGATTATGAGAAACCAAGATATTATTAAAAAGTTATAAACAAATGAAAAATAGAAAGCAATGTGAAATATCTCCTTGAAAAAACCACTGACCTGGAAAATAGATCCAGGAGACACCATTTGAAAATTATTGGTCTACCTGAAAGCCATGATCAAAAAAACCTTGGAAAGCTTCCTTCAAGAAATTCTCAAGGAAAATTGCCCTGATGTTTTAGATTCAGAGGGCAAAATAGAACTTCAAAGAATTCACCAATCACCTCTTCAAAAAGATCCCCAAAAGAAAACTCCTAGAAATGTCATAGCCGGTTCCCAGAATACCCAGTTAAAGGAGAAAATATTACAGACTTCCAAGAGAAAACATTTTTTTAGTGTGCCAAAAGTTTTATTTTAAGCTTTTGTGACTTAAAACTGTACTGAGAATTTTGGAATAACCTATATGTGCACTCAAATGCAGACTGTCTGTATGTCTGTCTGTCTGTCTGTCGGTCTCTCTCTCTTTCTACCCATCATTCTTCCATCCATCAGTCCATCTATCCATCCATCCATCCATCTATTTCTATATCTACATATCCTACATTTAAAAGAAATACTCCTCCTAAGAAACTGAAAGACTGGATGGCTTTATTTTTGGCATCACTGTTGCTGACTCTTTCTTTTTTACTTCCCATTAAGCACCAAGAGTAAAAAAAAACCTATGTGTAGCAAGTTAGCACAGTCATGCAAAACAAATCCACACAATGGCAACATCTAAAAACATATGCCTCTTTCTGCATAGTGTGTCTCTCATCTCTTTGTCAAGAGGTCGGCAACATGATGCATCATCTCTGGGAATATGGCTCATCAATGCATTGCTCAGAGTTGAGAAAACAATTTGAATACTGTGGAAACACAATTAGGCTAAACCATGATCTGTCAGCTTCTACACTGAGGGATCAAAGGGCCTGGAATATGATATTTTGAAGATCAAGGGACCCGGGATTAAAACCAAGAATTACCTACCCAGCAAAATTGAGTATAATGTTCCAGGGGAAAATATGGTCATTCAATGAGGTGGAGGACTTTCAAGCATTCTTGCTGAAAAAAACATAATTGAACAGAAAATTTTACAATCAAACACAAGTAGCACGAGAAAGTAAACATGGGAAAGAAACCATAAGGAATTTACCAAAGTTGAACTATTTACATGCCAATATGGAAAAATGATAATAGTAACTTGTGGAACTTTTCTACTTTTCTTAGTGTGAGGAGAGGTGAAGGGAATAGAAATGTATATATACATATATGTGTATATGTATATATACATATATATGTGTGAGTGTGTCTTTATGTATACTTACACATATGTCTATATAGGAGGCTATATAAGCATATGAACACATATCTGAGCACGTGTGTATATGTGTACATAGAAAATATAGGATTAATTGAATATGAAGGGATGATACTTTAAAAGGTGAAATTCAGAGGTAGGAGAGGACTAGAATGAGAGGAGACAGGGAGGGACAAAATGGGGTTAATCATTCCATAGCGAATAGGCAAGGGATAACTGTTACAACTTTACTTACAATTACTCTCGTTGAATTTGGCTTAGGGAAGAAATGGAATAAACTCTAAACTGGGCCTCATGCCACACAGTAAAGTAGCGGGCATGGGGATGAGAGGGCGGGAAGATGGAGGGGAGGACAGTGTCAAGGGGAGGGTTGCTGGAAGCATACACTTCAGTAACAGGGCAGGCACATGGTAGAGAACAGAACAAGGTGGGTGGGATAGGAAAGAGGGACATATTATCAGACTGTCACAATGTGACCACTGTGTAATTACACATGCACAGCCTGCATTGAATTGCTTGTCCTTCCAGTGGGGGCAGGTGATAATCGAGGAACTGAAAGAATTTAGAATTTAAACCTCTGCAATACATGGCATTAGGAATTAAGATATACAGGGGCTTGTGTAGGGAGAACCTCCCTGCCCTACCAGAAAGTTAGAGGGGTATTGGAGGAGGGTACAAAAAGAGAGCAGATCAAGGTAGGGGCTTTACAGTGGGATCGATGTTTTGAGGTTGGAGTAGGGGAAAGATGGGTAGAAAATTAGTAACTCAGAAATCTCATGGAAATGAATGATCTAAACAAGAAAACAAATAAAAATTTATATTTTAAAAAAAGGAAATCTCCTAATACTTAGGCAGAGATTGGGCTCCCTGCTCAAAATGATATTTAAAGTTATCTGTATTTATCTCCCAGCCTCTTCGTGGTCGAGGCAAAATTCAGGTTACTAGAGACCCTTGTGTGAGTAAAAACAGATTACTAGACTGTCTATGACTAGATGTGTATTAGGAGGGGAAGTTCCCAAAGGAGCAGAGTTGTTCTTGGAAGTTTGTTTGGCCTCCAGTAGGTGGGTACCCTGGTGGCATTAGTCTGGGTCTACTCTGAGATGCTTATAGAGCCAGTATCCATCTTTGATATTTACCTTCTCTGCTGCAGCTCAGTCCTGCCTTCTCTTTCTCTTGTTGTTGGCTGACCCAACTCTCCCATGTCTTGCCTCAGTTTACTATGACTCTGCTGCTTCTTCTCTATTTCCAAACCCTAGTAATCCTTATCTTCTTCTGGGATGGGTTCTCTCTTTAAGAGAAGTTATGCAAGGCATGATCAGATCCCTTAAGGAAGTGCTTTTGATTGATTCCAGGGTATATGTAAAGACCCTGCTCACACTTGATTCTGATTGGCTGATTGATTCAATTGATAGCTTTTCTTGTCTCAGGAAGGTATTACTTTGAAGGGAGTGGAAGAGTCAGAGAAGCTCCTCACTTTCACATAAGATCCTCCAAGCTCCAAAAATCTATGATCTGAGGAGCCTTTTCTCTAGCCCACCCCCTGACCCTCACAAGCCAGTAGTAGAGAGCATAGGACTAAATGAACCCTTCCTTAAAATGATAAATAAATTCTATGCAAAACCAAGCAAGCATTATCTGTAATAGGAATAAGCTAGAAGCTTTTCCAGTGACATTAGGGTTGAAGCAAGTATTCCCTTTATCAGCATTTTATTCAATATTGTATGAGAAATGTTAGCTCTAACAATAAGGGAAGGAAATGAAATTAAAGTAATGAGGACAGGCAATGAGGAAACAAAACTTTCCATCTTTGAGGATGATATACATAGAGAATCCTGGAGAAGAAGCCAAAAACTAGCTGAAATCTTACAGATCTAACAGATTTGTAGGATAGAAACTAAACTCACATAATAAATCATTAACATTTCCACATATAACCAACAAAGTCCAATAGCAAGAGAGAAAGAGAAATTCTATTGAAATTGAAAAATGACAGAAAAAATGTATACAGAGAATCATGCAAAACAAGAAAAATATTTTCAAAATAATTTAGTAAAATGAAAGAATCCATTGAAAATATCTGAAAACAAATTTGTACTGCCATCCCTGTGCACCTTTCACCCCTGAAAAGGAATGCTGAGACTTGTCTTCTTCCTCTCTTTAAGGATTATCTTGATGGAGTTTTGTATTACTCGTACAGATTTGGTCTCCATCAATGTGGCGTACTTTTCTCTGAGGTCAGGGACTATTTCCTTTTTATCTGTGGAATCCTAGTACCCACAGCAGACTTTGGTAAGTAGAAGGTTTTAAATAATTTTTTTGACTGATTTAGTGATAGTGAAGATTATGTTAAATAGTTTTGCTGACATTTATTGATTAAAATCTACATTGCAAAATTTAGGAACCTTTGGTGACATTTGTGGACAGAGGGAATATTGCATTGTAATGAAAGTTTGAGGCAAGAGAGAAATATATTATGAAAGTCCTGTCTTGTGGTAAATGCAGATATTACACATTCAGTCTGTCATCCTGTGTACAAATCGCTTATTCATTTTAAGCCATATTTCTATTGAATGTTATGCCATATTATAGCTCCTTCCTGATTAAGCCAGCATAATGGAAGTAAATCAAATCCAAAATTCATGAAATGGATAGAATACAGGATTCCTTCAGTGTCGATCTGAATTCAGACTAGGTCATCAACAAAATTTTTTATTAAACTCTCCATCATATCAAAAGTTATTTGGTATAGGATAAGAGTTCATAGCAGGAGGATACCACAGTGCTGATAATACCCTCCATTGTGATTAGGTGGCTAAACTCTTCATGTTGCCCAACCAAAGGACTGAAACATTTTGTAGAAATACATGCAAAAAAAACCCCCATGATCTTCGTTTCAAAAGAAATTTATTTTTTAATTTATATGTATTTATTAACTTTTAATTTACAACATTCAGTTCCACAGTTCCTTGAGTTTCAAATATTCTCCCCCTCCCTCTCCTCTCATCCATGGCAGCATGCAATCAAATATGGGATACAAATATCTGAAGGAAATTTATGGAAGAAGTATCTTGTTTGCTTAAGAACTGACCTGGGTGAAATTCGGCATTGAGGGAAATATTTGCCCAGCATGTCTTCTTCTGTATTGCCTGTCTTTATGGAAAGACATAAACTTTAATCCATGGTGTGTTCTAAGGAAAAATATTATAAAATTTGTTCTTTCCTTCTCCAGGGGGTTCCCATTTTACACATAAGGAACTGAGTCAAATAAGGGTTAAATGACTTGCCTAGGGTCACATAGCTAGTATGTGACTAAAGCCTGACTTTAACTCTGAACTATCTGGCTCCAAGCCCAGGGTTCTATCCACTGAAACACATAACTGCGCTGCCCAGGTATAGTAAAAAGAAAACGCAAAAAAAATAAATAAATAAAGAACCCCCAAAAAACTATAAACCTGGAAATATACACAATCAGATAGGAAGGCTACAGCTGTATTCATTTTCCTCAGTAGTAGTGCTTGGATTCCAATTCAGTTTTTCTACTTCCAAATCTCATCTCTATGTTGAGATTAGTGATTTTTTCTAATATATCAATAACCAATTAGTAAACTAAAATTGAGAGGTTATCTCTCTCCTTCCTCATTTAAGAACCAGTCCCCTATAAGTCGGTCAGTGTCTGAAGCACATTGCTGATAAATAATGTTTTCAAATTCTCAGGGAACATGCTCCATGATCTTGGGCAGGAGGGCTCCAGCCCAGCCCTAAAGCATAAAGTCTATGCTCTTGCATCCCCCATTGTGGTTTAGGGCAACCCAACTCAGGAAGGAGAAAACCAAGCAGAGTGATCTGGGTAGAGGTGGATTCATTTCTCCAGACAGCTAGAGGGGGTTGAGTCTCAGAATCAAGCCCCATACTCAGCAGGAGAAAAGACTTTTAGCCTACCTCCACAGATATATACCCACTCCCTCATTAATTTTTCACGCATCAGGGTTGATTTTCACCTGTCAAAAACACCTTCTCTTCCAAAGGTATTTAAGGATTCCATCATCTCCCTGGTTTTGTCTTTGGTTGTGGAGAGAGAACACAGATCAGTAATATATTAACAATGAGGATAATTTTTTTCTGGTTTTTTAGCATTTTATCTTTGCCCACTTACATGTAAAAATAATTTTTAGGGGTGGAGCCAAGATGATGGCATAGAAGCAGCAAAGCACCACAACTCCCACATAAACACGCTAAAAAACTCATAAAATGGGACGCTAAACAGATTTTCAAGCTCCAAAACTCTCCAAAAGACAGAAAGAACATCTGTTGCTACAGGCAGCACAGCAGGCGGGGCTCTTCACAGCAGGCTGGGACCGGCAGCCGAGACCCCGGCCAGGTCAAGACCCGGTGGCTCAGGCCCTGGGGCATCGGGCGGGGAACCACGCCTATAGGAGAGCTGATTGGCTGCACTGGAGGCACAATTATCACATCTATCAGGCCAGAAGAAATAAAGGCTAAGAGAAAGGTCAGTGGATTTTACTAACTCCAGAGGAGAAGAGCGGGTCCGGCCAAACTGCTCCCAGGGCAAGGAAGCATGTGAGGCAGCTGTAGCAGCAGGAATGGCTGAGAGCCACAGCGGTCCCCACTGGACTGCTTCAGAGCCCTCGGCCTGCAGATAGCAGGGGGGCCGACGCGATCCATGAGGGCCAAGGGCCCTTGCGTTGAGTGGCCTAGATCTGGATCGTGGTCTTGAGTGGTGGTCCTGGGGTGCGCTTTCAGTGAGCCAAGGCTGGGAGGTGGGGCTGCAGTACCCCACTAAGAGCTCTGGCAGCCCCAGCGATTTAGGACAGAGCTTTCACCCTCCAGGAAGCAGAATTCCACAGAGCTAAAAACAACCCAAGCAATTAATGGACTGGCCAACATGAGAAAAAGGAAGCAGGCTAGGAACAGCAGTAAAACTCTAGAATCCTTTTTTATGGACAAAAAAGAGCAAAGCATGGAGCGGGAGGAAGACAGCTCAGTCAAAACTCCCTCACCAAATGCTTCCGACACACTGGAAGAATGCCTACTAGCTATATATCAACTGAAAAAGGGCTTTGAAAACCAAATAAGAGAAGTGGAGGAAAAACTGGAGAGAGAAATGAGAATGATGCGAGAAAGTCATGAAAAGAGAGTCAACAACCTGACTGAAGAAAACAATACCTTCAAGAGCAACTTGACTCAGATGTCAAAGGAGGCCCAGAAAGCCAGTGAAGAGAAGAATGCCTTAAAAAGTCAAATTTGCCAGATGGAGAAAGAGTCTCAAATGCATTCTGAAGAGAATAATTCCTTCAGAATTAGAGGAGAGCAAGTGGAAGCTAATGACTTTATGAGA